>WNWK01020835.1:0-35118 GCA_009830355.1 Cherax destructor | reverse complement strand
GAACAGCATTCTGGAACAAAATAATGCGTAAATCCGAGGTCCACTGTAATTGAAATTTGTCTTCATTGAACTTCATATTGTTTTCTGCGGCCCATTTAAAGACTTGGTTAATATCCGCTTGGGGATTTGCAATGTCCTAAATGGATGACACTGTCATGCAAATTCTTGTATCATCAGCAAAGGAGAACACGGTGCTGTGGCCTACATCTCTGTCTATGTCAGATATGAGGATGAGGAAAAGGATGGGAGCGAATACGTACGTACTGTGGAACAGAGCTTTTCACTGTAGCCGCCACTGACTTGACTCTGTTTGCTATTTATTACCCTTTGTGTTCTATTTGTTAGGAAGTTATAGATCCTTCTACCAACTTTTCCTGTTATTCCTTTATTACACATATTGTGTGCTGTTACACTATGATCGCACTTGTTGAAGGCTTTCTCAAAGTCTGTGTATACTACATCTGCATTTTGTTTGTCCTCCAATGCATCCAATACCATGTCATAGTGGTCCAGTAGTTGTGAGAGGCAGGAGCGACCATCCAAAACCATGTCATAGTGGTCAAGTAGTTGTGAGAGACAGTTGCAACCATCCAAGACTATGTCTTATTGGTATAGTAGTTGTGAGATGCAGTAGCAACCATCCAAGACCATGTCATAGTGGTCCAGCAGTTATGAAAGTTAGGAGTGACCATTCAAGATGATGTTATAGTGGTCTAATAGTTCTGAGAGGCTGGAGCGACCATGCAAGACCATGTCATAGTGATCCAGTAGTTGTGAAAGGTGGGAGTGACCTGCTGTAAACCCATGCTGCCTTGGGTTGTGCAACTGTTGGGTGTTCCGGTGGGTGGCGATCTTGCCTCTTAGAACCCTTTCAAAGATTTTTATGATGTGGGGACGTTAGTGCTATCGGTCTGTAATTCTTTGCAATTGCTTTACTACCACCTTTGTGGAGTGGGGCTATGTCTATTGTTTTTAGTGACTGTGGGATGACCCCTGTGTCCATGCTCCCTCTCCATAGAATGCTAAAGGCACGTGATAGGGGCTTCTTGCAGTTCTTGATGATAACAGAGTTACATGAGTCCGGGCCTGAGACAGAGTGCATGATCTGGTATTGTATCAGTATTGTAGCTGGTACTGTATCAGTATAGTGTCTCACATTGTATTAATATTGTAGTGGGTATTGTATCAGTATTGTAGTGGGCATTTTATCAGTGTTGTATCAGTAATGTAGCTGGTATTGTAGGTTGTATTGTGGTTACTATTGTATCAATATTGTAGCTGGTACAGTGGTACCTCGGGTTACGAGCTTAATGCGTTCCAGAAGGCTGTTCAAGTGCCGATACCGAACGAATTTGTTCCCATTAGGAATAATGTAAATTAGATTAATCCGTTTCAGACACCCAAAAATACACTTACATAATTGTTTGAGTTGGGAGCTACTCGTATGCCGAGGTACCACTGTATTGTATCAATATTGTAGTGGGTATTGCTGCAGTATTGTAGCTAGTATTGTATTGGTATTGTAGCTGTCATTATATCAGTATTGTAGTTGGCATTGTATTGGTATTGTATCAGTAATGTAGCTGGTATTGTAGGTTGTATTGTACTTACTATTGTATCACTATTGCAGCTGATATTGTGTCAGTATTGTAGTGAGTATTGCTGCATTATTGTAGCTGGTATTGTATTAGTATTGTAGCTGTCATTGAATCAGTATTGTAGTGGTATTGTATCAGTTTTGTAGCTGGTATTTTATATTGTATTGTAGAAGTATTGTAGCTAGTATTGTAGAAGTATTGTAGCTAGTATTGTATCAGTATTGTTCCTGGTATAGAAGTATTGTAGGCAGTATTGTAGGTAGTATTGTAGGTAGTATTGTAGGCATTATTTTAGGTGAGATTGTAAGTGGTATTGTTGGTGATACTGTCAGTAGTATTGCAGGTGGTATTGTATTTGGTATTGTAGGTGATATTGTAGGTAGTATTGTAGGTGGTATTGTAGGTAGTGTAGGTGGTATTGTAAGTGGTATTGTAGGCAGTATCATAGGCAGTATTGTAGGGAGTGTTGTAGGCAGTATTGTAGGCAGTGTTGTAGGCAGTATTGTAGGCGGTATTGTAGGTGGTATTGTAGGCAGTATTGTAGGTGGTATTGTAGATGGTATTGTAGGCAGTATTGTAGGTATTGTAGGCAGTATTGTAGGTGGTATTGTAGGCAGTATTGTAGCTGGTATTGTAGGCAGTATTGTAGGCAGTGTTGAAGGCAGTATCGTAGGTAGTGTTGTAGGCAGTGTTGCAGGCAGTATTGTAGGTAGTGTTGTAGGTAGTGTTGTAGGCAGTATTGTAGGCAGTATTGTAGGCAGTATCATAGGCAGTATTGTAGACAATATTGTAGGCAGTGTTGTAGGCAGTGTTGTAGGCAGTATTGTAGGTAGTGTTGTAGGTAGTGTTGTAGGCAGTATTGTAGGCAGTATTGTAGGCAGTATCATAGGCAGTATTGTAGACAATATTGTAGGCAGTGTTGTAGGCAGTGTTGTAGGCAGTATTGTAGGTGGTATTGTAGGCAGTATTATTGGTGATATTGTAAGCGGTATTGTAGGTGGTATTGTAGGCAGTATTGTAGGCAATATTGTAGGTGGTATTGTAGGTGGAATTGTAGGCAGTATTGTAGGTGGTATTGTAGGGGGTATTGTAGGTAATATTGTAGGTAGTATTGTAGGGTATGTAGGCAGTATTGTAGGCAGTGTTGTAGGCAGTATTGTAGGCAGTGTTGTAGGCAGTATTGTAGGCAGTATTGTAGGCAGTGTTGTAGGCAGTGTTGTGTTGTAGGCAGCATTGTAGGCAGTGTTGTAGGCAGTATTGTAGGTGGTATTGTAGGCAGTGTTGTAGGCAGTATTGTAGGTGGTATTGTAGGCACTACTGTAGGCAGTATTGTAGGCAGTATTGTAGGCAGTATTGTAGGTGGTATTGTAGGCAGTGTTGTAGGCAGTATTGTAGGTGGTATTGTAGGCACTACTGTAGGCAGTATTGTAGGCAATACTGTAGGCAGTATTGTAGGTGGTATTGTAGGCGGTATTGTAAGTGGTGTTGTGTAAATATTGGTCAGTTTAATATTCTCTCTTCCTGCCAGCGGCGCCAAGATGGCTGCCACCTTCACACATTTCGCCCTCTGGGCACGTTTCCTGCCCTCACCTCTATCTTAGACTTTCCTTGGTCTTTCTCTGGTATTTTAAGTGGCTGAAAAAGACCAATTTTGGCATAATCATTTTTCCCGTTTTCTGAAAAATTTCATTTAGAGAAAACGTAAAATTTTAGATTTATTTGGGGATTAACTTTGTTAAATTTGGTTTTAATTTTAACTTGCGAGGTTAGTAATTAAGTAAGTAAGTTTATTCAGGTATACACAAATACATTTACATAGATTATCATACATAGCAGCATATGTGTAGAGAACCTAGGATAACTCAAAAAAGTCAGACAGTGACGTATTTCCATTGGGGTTATTAACCCAGGATAATCCAGAATAGCTCAGAATAACCAAGGATAGTTCAAGATGACCAAGGATAATCTAGGATAGCTCAGGAAAACCAAGCTTAGTTCAGGATGACCTAAGATAGCTCAGGATAACCCAACAAAAACATGATTGCTCACGGTAACCCAGGATAATTTAGGATAGCTCAGGATAACCACGGTTGGCTTAGGCTAAGTCAGGATAACCCTGGGTAACATAGAATAGTCCAAGATAACTCAAGACAAACTACGATAACCTAGAATAACCCATGACAGCTTAGGATAACCCAGAGTAAACCAGGACAGCTCAGGAGAACCCAGGATAATACAAGATAACCTAGACAATCTAGGATAGGCCAGGATAACCTAAGAAAGATAAGGATTGCCCAGGATAGCTCAGGATAAACCAGGATAGCTCAGGATAAACCAGGATAGCTCAGGATAAACCAGGATAGTTCATGATAACCCAGGATAATTAAGGATAACTTAGTATAACCTAGGATAGCTCATGATAACCCATGATAATCCCAAATATTGCAGGATAGCTGCGTATAGCCCAGGATAACCCTAGATAGCCAATGTTAAATCAAAATTGCTCAGGATAGCACAGAACACAAGATAACTCAGTAACAGCCTGGTTGATCAGGCTCTGGTCCAACAAGAGGCCTGGTCACAGACCGGGCCGCGGGGGCGTTGACCCCTGGAATTCTCTCCAGGTAGACTCCAGGTAGATAGCAGAGAACCCATAATATCCCAGGATAGCTTAGGATAAACCAGGATAACCCAGAATATTCCAGGATAAACCAGTATAACCCAGTATAATCCAGGTTAACCCAGGATAGTCTGGGATCTAAGATAAACCAGGATAACTAATGGTAGCCCAGGATAACCAAAGATAAACCAGGATAACCTAGGATAAAACAGGATAAACAAAGATAGCCTAAGATAAACCAAGATAACCCAGAGAGACAACACAATAACTGCTTCCCAGCATACATAAGGGGGATTACCAATAGACCCCTGGCTGTCTTCAAGACCCCTGACTGTCTTCAAAACCTCTGGCTGTCTTCAAGACCCCTAGTTGTCTTCAAGACCCCTGGCTGTTTTCAAGACCCCTGGCTGTTTTCAAGACCCCTGACTGTCTTCAAGACCCCTGGCTGCTTTCAAGTCCCATGGCTGTCTTCAAGACCCCTAGCTGTCTTCAAGACCCTTCACTGTCTTCAAGACCCCTGGCTGTCTTCAAGACCTCTGGCTGTCTTCAAGACCCCTGGCTGTCTTCAAGACCCCTGACTGTCTTCAAGACCCCTGGCTGTCTTGAAGACCCCTGACTGTCTTCAAGACCCCTGGCTGTCTTCAAGTCCCATGGCTGTCTTCAAGACCCCTAGCTGTCTTCAAGACCCCTAGCTGTCTTCAAGACCCCTAGCTGTCTTCAAGACCCCTAGCTGTCTTCAAGACCCCTAGCTGTCTTCAAGACCCCTAGCTGTCTTCAAGACCCCTAGCTGTCTTCAAGACCCTTCACTGTCTTCAAGACCCCTGGCTGTCTTCAAGACCTCTGGCTGTCTTCAAGACCCCTGGCTGTCTTCAAGACCCCTGACTGTCTTCAAGACCCGTGGCTGTCTTCAAGACCCTTGGCTGTCTTCAAGACCCCTGGCTGTCTTCAAGACCCCTGGCTGTCTTCAAGACCCCTGGCTGTCTTCAAGACCCCTCGCTGTCTTCAAGACTCCCTGACTATTTTGCTACTTCTACTGAGGTCACACTACATATACATACATGTAGTATATACAGTGGACCCTCGGTTTTCGTTGAAAATTCTTTCCAGAATGCTGTTTGAGTGCCGTTACCAAACGAATTTGTTTCCATAAGGACAAATGTAAATTAGATTAGTCATTTCAGACCCCCAAAAATACACTTACAAAAGCACTTACAAAAATACACTTACATAATTGTTCGAGTTTTCTTCTATTTTCTTAATAGTTCTTGTTCTTATCTATTTCCTTTCATCTCTGTGGAGAAATGGAAGTCTTACCTCTGTAAGCCATGAGTGTGTTGTAAGAGGCGAATAAAATACCGGGAGCAATGGGCTAGTACTCTTTCTCCTGTATAAACTACTAAAAATTAGAAGAAAAACTTTATAAAGCTGGGATGTTTGAATATGCTTGGATGTAGTGCAGATGATAAGTGATGATGTCCTAGCAGATGATAAGTGATGATGTCCTAGCAGATGATAAGCGATGATGTTCTAGCAGATGATAAGCGATGATGTCCTAGCTCTAAGTGAAGCAAAAATGAAGGGGGTAGGGGAGTTTCAGTGAGGAGAAATAAATGTAATTATCTGAGAGAGTTAGAGCTAAGGAAGGGGTAGCAATAATCCTTGAATATAAATTCAAGGATTATGTGGATTAAAATAAGGGTGAGATGTGATTGGTTATAATAAGTGCTTATGCACCTGGAGAAGAGAGGTGTGTAGAGCAAAGAGATTTTTTTTGAGATGTTAAGTGAGTGTTTAAGGAGTTTTGAACCAATTGGGAGATAAGGTTATAGAAGGCATGGTAGGTAAGTTTGGTACACAAGGGGTAAATGATATTGGGGGCTTTTGAACTTTGTATAGAAAAATGTTTGGTAATAGGTAATACATATTTTAAGATATGAGTGTGATATAGGGTGTAATGACAGTAGTTTGTTGGACTCTGTATTATTAGATAAAAGACTGATGGGTAGACTTCAGGATGTACATGTTTATAGAGTGGCCACAGTTATATCAGATAATTTTTTAGTTGTAGCTACAGTGAGAGTAAAAGGTAGATGGGATACAAGGAGAATGAAAGAAGCAAGTAAAAGAGAGGTGAAGGTTTATAAACTAGAGGAGGAGGCAGTTAGGGTAAGTTATAAGCAACTATTGGAAGAAAGATGGTCTAGTGAGAGTATAGCCAATGAGATTGAAGAGCTATGGGATAGATTTAAGAATGTAGTGTTAGGGTGTTCAGCAGAAGTGTGTGGTTACAGGAAAGTGGGTGTGGGAAGAAAAAAGAGCGATTGGTGGAATGATGAAGTGAAGAGAGTAGTAAGATAGAAAAGAGTAGCATATGAGAGGTTTTAACAAAATAGAAGTGTTATAAGGAGGGAGGAGTACAGTCTCTCCTCACTTAGCGACGTACTCGTTTACCGACTCCTCGGAATTATGATGGGCTCTCTGACCAGTATTCATACCTAAATACTAATGTACTATGTATATTAGCATTGATTTCCTCTATTCTCTTTATTTTAATATACAGTACACTACTGTATAAACATTTAAAAATATACCAGAAATGTTATAAATGGTGCAAAGGTGACATTAAAACAATATCAAATATGGTTGACACAAACTCACTACCATTATAGTATGCTCCTCACTTAGCGACGAATTCATTTTACGACGTGGTCTTAGGAACGGACTCTGTCGTTAAGTGAGGAGAGATTGTATATGGAATGAAAGAGAGAGGCTAAGATTTGGGACTAGTCCCTCTAGGATTTTCCAAGTGTATATCATCATGTATTTTTCTCACCTGCATTATAAGGAGTTCAGGTTAAGGGACTTCAACTGTTCCCAGTAATTTATATGCTTTATGGTATTTATACGTACAGTGAAAATTCGCTGTATATTCTCCAGGTCTGCAGTTTTGCCTGCCTTGAAAGGGGCCATTAGTGTACAGCAATATTCCAGCCTAGAGACAACAAGTGATTGGAAGGGAATCATCATTTTCTTGGCATCTGTAGCTTTGAACATTCTCATTAGACATCCTATCATTTTCCTAGCAGATGTGGTAGATTCATTGTTGTGTCTGACATTATCGCTCCCAGGTGGTTCACATTAGTTTTTCACTCTATTTTGTGGTTGGAATTTGTTTTATACTCAATTACTCAGTGTAAATGAAATTTGTCTTCATTAAATTTTATATTTTTTCTGAGGCCCATTTAAAGACTTTGTTAATGTCCGCTTGGAGATTTGCAGTGTCAACGATGGATAACACTGTCATGCAAATTCTGGTATCATCAGCAAACGAGGACACGGTGCTGTGGCTTACATCTCTGTCTATGTCAGATATGAGGATGAGGAAAAGGATGGGGGCGAGTACTGTATCTTGTGGAACAGAACTTTTCACTGTAGCCACCTCTGACTTTACTCTATTTACTATTATTCCATCTACCAACTTTTCCTGTTCTTCCTTTATCAGGCATTTTGTGTGCTATTATACCTTGATTGCACTTGCAAAGTGTGTATACTACATATGCATTTTGTTTGTCCTCCAGTGCATCCCAGACCATGTCATAGTGATCCAGTAGCTGTGAGAGGCAGGAGTGATCTGTTCTAAACCCATGCTGCCCTGGGTTGTGCAATTGATGGGTATCCAAGTTGTTGGTAATCTTGCTTTTAAGAACCCTTTCAAAGATTTTTATGTGGGACATTAGTGCTATTGATCTGCAATTCTTTGCAATTGCTTTACTTCCACCTTTGTGGAGTGGGACCATGTCTGTTGTTTTTAGTGAGTGTGGGCTGACAACTGTGTCTATGCTTTCTCTCCATAGAATATTTAAGGCATATGACAGGGGTTTCTTGCAGCTCTTGATGAAGACTGGACCTGGGGCAGAGTGCATGGGCATGTCATTTATTGCTTTTTCAAAAGCCTGTGGTGTTAGTATTATATGAGAAATTCTTGAATTAACCAAATTTTAGGACTCGGTCGTAAAAAATTTCATTTAGATTATCAACCCTAAGTCTGATTAACGGCTCACTAAATGCTGAGTCATACTGGGACTTCAGTATCTCATCACTTCCTTGCTGTCATCTGTGTCCCATCTTGTTTAAGCAGTGGCTCAATACTGGATGTGGTTTTTGTCCTAGGTTTGGCATAGGAAAAAAATTTTTCTTGTCAGTTTCACTTATAGCTTTAATCTTCCTGTGTTTCTTGGCTCCTGTATGATTCCTTATCTTAAGTTCGATATTTTTCTATTTCTTTGGCCAGTGCCTCTTTACATATTTCAGATATACAGGCCCCTTTCAGCAGCTCTGTGATTCTTCTCCTTCACCTGTAGAGGGAGCATCTTTCTCTAGTTTACATCTTCTCTTCTTTCTTCTTAAGGGAATGTGTCTTGAGCATACCTCAAGTGTCACAGAGTATAGAGTGTAGTGCTTTTGTACATTGGCAAAGGAGACAAGAGAGAGTGTAAGAATTATAGGGGAATAAACCTGCTGATTATAGTAGAGTTAATTTTTAAAGAATTAAGAGTAAGATGGAGAGCAGGATCGCAGATGAACAAGGAGGCTTTAGGAAGATTAGATGTGTAAACCAAGTGTTTACAGTGAAGCATATAAGTAAACTGTATTTAGATAAGGGTAAAAAGGTTTCTGTTGCATTTAAGGATTTGGAAAAGGCATATGATAGAGTGGATAGGGCAGCAATGTGGCAGATGTTGCAGGTGTTTGGAATAGGTGGTAGGTTACTGAAAGCAGTTACGAGTTCTTATAAGGATAGTAAAGCTCAAGTTAGAGAATGTAGGAGAAAGAGAGATTATTTTCCAGTAAAAGTAGGCCTTGGATGCATGATGTCACAATGGTTGTTTAACATATTTATAGATGGGGTTTTAAGAGAAGTGAATACTTGGGTGTTAGGAACGGGTATGGGATTAAAAGATAAGGAATCTAGTACAGAGTGGGAGTTGTCACAATTGGTTTTTGCTGATGACACTGTGCTTTTGGGAGATTCTGAAAAGAAGTTGCAGAGGTTTATGGACGAGTTTGTACAGTATGTGAAAGAAGGAAATTAAAAGTGAACATAGGAAAGACCAAGGTGATGAGGATAACAAAAAGTTTAGGAAATGAAAGACTGGATATCACATTGGAGGGAGGAATTATGGAAGAAGTGAATGTGTTCCAATTTTGGGAGTGGACTTGTCAGCAGATGGGTCTATGAAAGATGGGGTGAACCATAGAATTGACAAGGGGATAAATGGGAATCACAGGATTGACGAGGGAAAAAAGGTGAGTGGTGCATTGAGGAGTCCCTGGAAACAAAGAATGTTATCCATGGAAGCAAAGAGGGAAATGTATGAGAGTATAGTCATACCAACACCTTGTATAGGTGTGAAGCATGGGTAGTGAATGTTGCAACAAGGAGAAGGCTATAGGCAGTGGAGATGTTGTGTCTGAGGGCAATGTGTGGTGTGAATATAATGCAGAGAATCCGTAGTTTAGAAATTAGGATGAAATGTGAGGTTGCTAAATGTATTATCCAGAGGACAGAGGAAGGGTTGTTGAGGTGGTTTGAACATTGAGAGAGGATGGAACAGAGAATGAATTGGAGGGCATATAAACCTGAAGTGGAAGGTAGTGGGGTAGGGGTCGTTCTAGGAAAGGTTGGAGGAGGGGATAAAGGAAGTTTTGTGCGGGAGGGGCTTAGACTTCCAGCAAGTGTGAGCAAGTCTGCGAGATAAGAGCGAGTGGAGGCAGGTGGCTTTTATCACTTGACATGCTGTAGGAGTGTGAGCAAGATAATACGGTGGTACCCCAAGTTTCGGCCATAATTTGTTCCAGAAGGCTGTTCAAGTGCCGTTACCGAACGAATTTGTTCCCATAAGGAATAATATAAATTAGATTAGTCTGTTTCAGACCCCCAAAAATACACTTACAAAAGCACTTACAATAATACACTTACATAATTGTTCGAGTTGGGAGCTGTACGAAACTTGAGGTACCACTGTATTTATGAAGGGATTCAGGGAAACCGGTTAGCCAGACTTTTGTTCTGTAGGTAGGAAGTACAGTGCCTGCACTCTGAAGGAAAGGTGGAGATATGTTTCAGTTTTCAAGCTGTAGTTTCAGCACTCCTCTAGCAAGACAGTGATGAAATGAGTGATGATGAAAGCATTTCTTCTTTTCTTGGGTCACCCTGCCTTGGTGGGAAACGGCCAGTATGCTAAAAAAAATATTGTGTGACATAACGCATAATGTTGATAACATGTTATATTCCCTGACAGACAAGCAGATAGTGTTGATATACTACTACTACTACTAATGTATGTTACATAATGGGTAGTGTTAATAGCACATGTTTTACTCCCTCACAGGTAAACAGATAGAAGGGATCTGGCACACTGGCGTCGTCGCTTATGGCAGAGAGTATTTCTTTGGCTCTGGCGGCATCGAGTCTTGCAGGCCTGTGAGTACCAGTGTTGTAATGGTGTCAGGGTGCCAGTGTTGGTGCCAGGGTGCTAGTGATGGTAATAGGGTGCTAGTGGTGGTGGCAGGGTGCCAGTTATGGTGGTAGGGTGCTAATGATGGTTCCAGGGTGCTAGTGATGGTGTCAGGATGCCAGTGATTGTGACAAGGTGCCAGTGATGATGCCAGGGTGCTAGTGGTGGTGTCAGGGTGCCAGTGATGGTGCCAGGGTACCAGGGATGGTGCCAGGGTACCAGTGATGGTGCTAGTGATGGTGATAGGGTGCTAATTGTTGTTCCAGGGTGCTAGTGATGGTGCCAGGATGCCAGTGATGGTGCCAAGGTGCCAATGATGATGCTAGGGTTCTAGTAGTGGTGCCAGGGTGCCAGCGATGGTGCCAGTGGTGTTAGGGTGTCAGTGGTGTGGTAATGCCAGGCTGCCAGTGATGGCGATAGGGTGGCATTGGTGGTTCCAGGATGCTAGAGATGATTCCATGATGCTAGAGATTGTGCCAGGGTGCTAGATATGGTGCCAGGGTGCTAAAGATGGTGCCAGGGTGCCAGTGATGGTGATAAGGTACTAGTGATGGTGCCAGGACGCCAGTGGTATTGCTAGGACACCATTGGTGGCGCCAGGGAGGAAGTGGCGGTGTCAAGGTGCCAGTGGTGATGTCACTGTGCCAGTGGTGGAGTCAGGGTGCTAGTGGTGGTGCCAGGATGCCAGTGGTAGTGTCAGGGTGGGAGTGGTGGTGTCAGGGTGCCAGTGATGGTGCCAAGGAGCTAGTGGTGGTGCCAGAGTGCTAGTGGTGGTGCCAGAGTGCTAGTGGTGGTGGTGACAGAATGCCAGTGGTGGTGCCAGGGTTCCAGTGGTGGTGTCAGGATGCCATTGGTGGTGGCAGGATGCTAGTGGTGGTGGTGCCAGGGTGCTAGTGGTTATAGTGCCAGGATGCCAATGGTGGTGCTAGGATGCCGGTGGTCGTGCCAGGGTGCCAGTGTTGTTAGGGTGCTAATGGTAGTGCCAGGATGCTAGTGGTGGTGCCAGGATGCCAGTAGTGGTGCCAGGATGCCAGTGGTGGTGCCAGGATGCCAGCGGTAGTACCAGGGTGCCATTGGTGTTGTCAGGGTGCTAGTGGTGGTGCCAGGGTGCCATTGGTGGTGGCAAGGTACTAGTGGTTTTGCTTGTATGCCAGTGGCAATGCCAGAATACCAGTGTTTGTACCAGGATGCCAGTGGTTGTGCCAGGGTGCCAGTGGTACCAGGGTGCTAGTAGTGTTGCTGGGGTTATAGTGCTAGTGCCAGGTCGCCAGTGGTGGTGCTAGTAGTGGTGCCAACGTGCCAGTGGTGGTGCGAGGATGCCAGTCGTGGTGCAAGGATGCCACTGGTGGTTCTGTAATGCCAATGGTGGTGCCAGTGGTGGTGCTAGGATGCCAGTGGTGGTGCCAGGATACCAGTGTTGGTGCTAATGGTGGTGTCAGGGTGCCAGTGGTGGTGCCAGGATGCTAGTAGTGGTGCCAGAGTGGCATTGGTAGTGCCAGGATGACAGTGGTGGTGCCAGAATGCTAGTAGTGGTGCCAGGGTGGCAGTGGTGGTGCCAATATGCCAGTGATGATGCTAGGATGCCAGGGGTGGTGGTGCCAGGATGCCAGTGGCTGTGCCAGGGTGCTTGTGGTGGTGCCAGGGTGCCAGTGGTTGTGCCAGGGTGTCCGTGATGGTGCCAGGATGCCAGTACTCACCTAATTGTGGCTACAGTGGTGGTGCCAGAATGCTAGTAGTGGTGCCAGGGTGGCAGTGGTGGTGCCAATATGCCAGTGATGATGCTAGGATGCCAGGGGTGGTGGTGCCAGGATGCCAGTGGTTTTGCCAGGGTGCTCGTGGTGGTGCCAGGATACCAGTGGTGGTGCCAGGATGCCAGTGGTGGTACCAGGATGAAAGTGGTGGTGCCAGGGTGCCACTGGAGGTTCAAGGGTGACAGTAATGGTGCCAGGATACCAGTGGTGGTGATAGGATGCCAGGAGCGGTGCCAGCATGCCAGTGGTGGTGGTGACAGTGGGAGTGTTGTAGATAGTTTGGAAATGTTGTAGATGGCGTGGGAGCGTTGTAGATGGTGTGGGAGTGTTGTAGATGGTGTGGGTGTTGTGGGAGTTGTAGATGGTGTGGGAGTGTTGTAGATGGCATGGGAGTGTTGTAGATGGCGTGGGAGTGTTGTAGATGGTGTGAGAGTGTTGTAGATGGTGTGGGAGTGTTGTAGATGGTGTGGGAGTGTTGTAGATGGTGTGGGAGTGTTGTAGATGGTGTGGGTGTTGTAGATGGTGTGGGAGTGTTGTAGATGGTGTGGGAGTGTTGTAGATGGTGTGTATGTGTTACGTCTAACAGCATGCTACACCCCCCCCATAAAGGGCTCTAACAGCCATTACTAGGCATCCCTCAGTGGGTAGTGTGCCACCATGACATGAATTACTAGGCATCCCTCAGTGGGTAGTGTCACCATGCCATGAATTACTAGGCATCCCTCAGTGGGTAGTGCCACCATGACATGAATTACTAATGGAACCATCCTTCCTCTCAACCATCCATTCATCAGGTCGTGCTCAACCCAGAGTGCAACTTTAAAAGGCACGTCACTTATCTTGGCTTCTAACAATGTTATTGTCCAGTATAATCCAGCTTGTCATAATTACTATCACATTTGTGTGTTGGTAAAGTGAACTCCAGGATCTTAATTCATGGTAGAACTTAACAAATCTTTGATGACAATTGTTGTTGTAGAGCGAAGCTCAGACCTCTACAACAACAATTGTTGTTATAGAGGTCTGAGCTTCGCTCTACAACAACAGTCGTTGTTATAGAGGTCTGAGCTTCGCTCTACAACAACAGTCGTTGTTGTAGAGCGAAGCTCAGACCTCTATAGCAACAATTCTCATCAAAGATTTGTTAAGTTATACCATGAATTGAGATCCTGGACTTCATCTTACGAAACAGATAAAGCAAATGTGATAGTAATTATGGACATAGTAGATTATAGGGGACAAATAAACATGATATTAGGAGAGAGGGGAACTCAGGCTCCTCTTAAGGAGATGTAGTTTAGAGATGAAAGTGGCCTTACCCACAAAGTTCACTATCTCACCCATACATGGAAGAGGGTAGGCATCCGGTACTGTGACCTCATTCACCTTGTGGTAGTTGGTACACATCTGGAATCCTCCATCAGGATTCTTACCAAGGTGAAGCCCATGAGCTGGACTTGTCCACCAATCCATATGCCAGCAGAAATGTTACTTCCTGCTCAAGTAGCTTCGGTTTTTCAGGATTACTTCTGTAAGGAGAGAGTACAATAGGTTTAGCAGTTCCTACTTCAGGATTACTTCTGTAAGGAGAGAGTACAATAGGTTTAGCAGTTCCTACTTCAGGATTACTTCTGTAAGGAGAGAGTACAATAGGTTTAGCAGTACCTACTTCAGAATTATGACAATCCAGGTTGCACATTTTTGGAACATCAGGGTGGGTCTGCAGAAGGTGGAGACCAACAAGTATCACTTACTGTGTTTAACTGTGTTTATTTTTCCAAGTATCACTTACTATTTCTCTTTACAGAGAAATAGTAAGTGTTGGTCTTCTGCAAGTGCCGACATAATAGGGCGAGGATCCTAGCTGAGTTAGGAAGTCTTATTTGAAGCTCGGGATCTGTGTACCGGGAATCAAGGTCGTTAACAGGGTTTGGGACAGAGGATAAAGTCATTATTGGGACCTGAGGCACTTCGGAGAATTATTTAATCTGATTAATAAGGTAGATATTACCCAAGTTGGGTTTACCCAGAGGTGCTGCCACGTAGTTCAGGGCAGAATTCTTTTTTCGAATTGCATCAGGCCCATAAATCTCGCTTTTAAAGTGTGACCAAGCACAGGTTCCTGGACCAAGACCTTGTCTCCTGGGCTGATGTTAGGTTGGCACTAACCAGCTGACATGCCATGTACAGTCTTGATTTAGGATCATAGGTTGTCTTGCAGGTGTCCTCTCACATTATGCCCAAAAATACTGTACCCTGTTGATTCCTGCACAGTTTCTCGCATTGCAAACAGCAACAGAGGAAGTGATTCATTCCAGTCTGTAAGAAAATGCATGCAATACGTAGCATCATAGTTTTTAAGGTTTTGTGAAAGTTTTGCAAGTCGCCTTGCTACTGAAGATGGTAGGCTACGGACACTTTTTGTTTGGCTCCTAGCCGGTTTAATGCCTTTCTGAATTTTTTGCTGTGAAATTAGTACCCTGGTCACTTTGAAAGGTGAGAAATATAACTAACGAGGGCCTTAAATGACTTTAGTAATAAATCCAAGCATAGGCACTGCCCTACGATACCTTGTAGTTTTGTCAATAATAGTAAATAAATATTGGTTACCTGACTTGGCCTTAGATAAGTGTCGCACATAGTTGATGATTAGGTCTGCAAATGGTTCTCCATCAGCAGGTATGGCATAATGTAGTGTCCGGCCTACCCCCCTTTGCTGACACTCACCGGGCTACCCCCCCTTGCTGACACTCACCGGGCTACCCCCCCCTTGCTGACACTCACGATTGGATGTAATTCCATACTTCCTGTCTTATACCTGGCCAGTCAAAGTGTTGCAATATCCTGTAAAGTGTTGTGGTGACGTCCAAGTGATTGTGATACTCCCCCTCCCCCCCTCCTTACCGTAGCCGCACTAAATAATAGGTGGTCCGTAAGCCAGTATTTAACCGGCGTGTGATATACATAAAGTAACCAACGTACTCTTCCCATGCCAGAGACAGGGTTGTAGCTGGTGTGGAAGTGTTGTAGATGGTGTGGAAGTGTTGTAGATGGTGTGGAAGTGTTGTAGATGGTGTGGAAGTGTTATAGATGGAGTGGAAGTGTTGTAGCTGGTGTGGAGTGTTGTAGTGGTGTGGAAGTGTTTAGTGGGTGGAGTGTTGTAGTGGTGTGGTGTGTTGTAGATGGTGTGGTGAGTGTTGTAGCTGGTGTGGTAGTGTTGTAGATGGTGTGGAAGTGTTATAGATGGAGTGGAAGTGTTGTAGCTGGTGTGGTAGTGTTGTAGCTGGTGTGGTAGTGTTGTAGATGGTGTTATAGATGGAGTGGAAGTGTTGTAGCTGGTGTGGTAGTGTTGTAGCTGGTGTGGTAGTGTTGTAGATGGTGTTGTAGATGGTGTGGTAGTGTTGTAGCTGGTGTGGTAGTGTTGTAGCTGGTGTGGTAGTGTTGTAGATGGTGTTGTAGATGGTGTGGTAGTGTTGTAGCTGGTGTGGTAGTGTTGTAGCTGGTGTGGTAGTGTTGTAGATGGTGTTGTAGATGGTGTGGTAGTGTTGTAGCTGGTGTGAGTGTTAGCTGGTGGCTAGTGTTGTAGAGTGTTGTAGATGGTGTGGAGTGTTGTAGCTGGTGTGGTAGTGTTGCTAGCTGGTGTGGTAGTGTTGTAGATGGTTTGTGAGATGGTGTGGAGTGCTTGTGCTCGGTGTGGTAGGCTGTAGCTGGTGTGGTAGTGTTGTAAGGTGTGTGACGGGAGTGTTGTAGCTGTGGTCTAGTAGTGCTGATAAGCTGGTGTGGTAGCGTTGTAGAGGTGTGGTAGTGTTGTAGCTGGTGTGGTAGTGTTAGAGTGGCGTAGCGACAGTGGTGTGTAGCTGGTGTGGAGTGTTGTAGATGGTGTGGAGTGTTGTAGATGGTGTGGAAGTGTTGTAGATGGTGTGGAGTGTTGTAGATGGTGTGGTAGTGTTGTAGATGGTGTGGTAGTGTTGTAGATGGTGTGGAAGTGTTGTAGCTGGTGTGGTAGTGTTGTAGCTGGTGTGGTAGTGTTGTAGATGGTGTGGTAGTGTTGTAGATGGTGTGGTAGTGTTGTAGATGGTGTGGTAGTGTTGTAGCTGGTGTGGTAGTGTAGTAGCTGGTGTGGTAGTGTTGTAGATGGTGTGGTAGTGTTGTAGATGGTGTGGTAGTGTTGTAGATGGTGTGGTAGTGTTGTAGATGGTGTGGTAGTGTTGTAGATGGTGTGGTAGTGTTGTAGCTGATGTGGTAGTGTTGTAGATGGTGTGGTAGTGTTGTAGCTGGCGTGGTGGTGTTGTAGCTGGCGTGGTGGTGTTGTAGATGGCGTGGTAGTGTTGTAGCTGGCATGGTGGTGTTGTAGATGGCGTGGTAGTGTTGTAAGTGGTGTGGGTGTGTTATAGCTGGAGTGGGTATGTTGTAGCTGGTGTGGGAGTGTTTTAACTGGTATGGGTATGTTGTAGTTGGTGTGGGTGTGTTGTAGCTGGTATGGGAGTGTTGTAGCTGGTGTGGGAGTGTTGTAGCTGGTGTGGGAGTGTTGTAACCGGTGTGGGAGTGTTGTAACTGGTGTGGGTATGTTGTAGCTGGTTTGGTTGTGTTGTAGGTGGTATGGGAGTGTTGTAGCTGGTGTGGGAGTGTTGTAGAGTGTGTGGGTGCATGTGTGGGAGTGCTGTAGCTGGTGTGGGAGTGTTGTATCTGGTGTGGGAGTGTTGTAGAGTGTGTGGGTGCAGGTGTGGGAGGGTTGGCACTGGTAGTAAGCTTGGCACTCCTTCAGTGCCCAGGTTAGTGTGGTGGTGTGAGGAGAGAGCCAGTGCTGTGCCCAGGTAGGTTATATATATACCCTACCATGTGTGTCCTCCTTGCCACTCCCACATACCCATGATGTATGTGTGTACACTCCCACATACCCATGATGTGTGTACACTCATACCCATGATGTGTGTGTACACTCCCACATACCCATGATGTATGTGTGTACACTCCCACATACCCATGATGTGTGTGTACACTCCCACATACCCATGATGTATGTGTGTACACTCCCACATACCCATGATGTATGTGTGTACACTCCCACATACCCACGATGTGTTTGTGTACACTCCCACATACCCATGATGTGTGTGTGTACTCTCCCACATACCCATGATGTGTGTGTGTACTCTCCCACATACCCATGATGTGTGTGTGTACTCTCCCACATACCCATGATGTGTGTGTGTACTCTCCCACATACCCATGATGTGTGTGTACACTCCCACATACCCATGTGTGTGTGTACACTCCCACATACCCATGTGTGTGTGTACACTCTCACATACCCATGTGTGTGTGTACACTCCCACATACCCATGTGTGTGTGTACACTCCCACATACCCATGATGTGTGTGTACACTCCCACATACCCATGTGTGTGTGTACACTCTCACATACCCATGTGTGTGTGTACACTCCCACATACCCATGATGTATGTGTGTACACTCCCACATACCCATGATGTATGTGTATACACTCCCACATACCCATGTGTGTTTGTACACTCCCACATACCCATGATGTATGTGTATACACTCCCACATACCCATGTGTGTTTGTACACTCCCACATACCCATGATGTATGTGTGTACACTCCAACATACCCATGATGTATGTGTGTACACTCCCACATACCCATGGTATGTGTGTACACTCCCACATACCCATGGTGTGTGTGTACACTCCCACATACCTATGATGTGTGTGTGTACTCTCCCACATACCCATGATGTGTGTGTACACTTCCATATACATATGTGTGTACACTCCCACATACCCATGCTGTATGTGTGTACTCTCCCACATACCCATGATGTGTGTGTGTACACTCCCACATACCCATGATGTGTGTGTGTACACTCCCACATACCTATGCTGTGTGTGTGTACTCTCCCACATACCCATGATGTGTGTGTAAACTCGCACATACCCATGATGTGTGTGTGTACACTCCCACATACCCATGTGTGTGTGTACACTCCCACATACCCATGTGTGTGTGTACACTCCCACATACCCATGATGTGTGTGTACACTCCCACATACCCATGATGTATGTGTGTACACTCCCACATACCCATGATGTGTGTGTACACTCCCACATACCCATGATGTGTGTGTACACTCCCACATACCCATGATGTATGTGTGTACACTCCCACATACCCACGATGTGTTTGTGTGTACTCTCCCACATACCCATGATGTGTGTGTGTACACTCCCACATACCCATGATGTGTGTGTGTACTCTCCCACATACCCATGATGTGTGTGTGTACACTCCCACATACCCATGCTGTGTGTGTGTACTCTCCCACATACCCATGATGTGTGTGTGTACACTCCCACATACCCATGATGTATGTGTGTACACTCCCACATACCCATGTGTGTGTGTACACTCCCACATACCCATGATGTATGTGTGTACACTCCCACATACCCATGTGTGTTTGTACACCCACATACCCATGATGTATGTGTGTACACTCCCACATACCCATGTGTGTGTGTGTACACTCCCACATACCCATGTGTGTGTGTACACTCCCACATACCCATGTGTGTTTGTACACCCACATACCCATGATGTATGTGTGTACACTCCCACATACCCATGATGTATGTGTGTACACTCCCACATACCCATGTGTGTGTGTGTACACTCCCACATACCCATGTGTGTGTGTACACTCCTACATACCCATGATGTGTGTGTGTACACTCCCACATACCCATGATGTGTGTGTGTACACTCCCACATACCCATGATGTGTGTGTGTACACTCCCACATACCCATGTGTGTGTGTGTACTCACCTATTTGTGGTTGCAGGGGTCGAGACTCAGCTCACTAACTGCTACTGGGTCCCCCCTCCTCCCTGCTCCATGAGCTTTATCATACCTCGTCTTAAAACTATGTATGGTTCCTGCCTCCACTACGTCACTTGCTAGACTATTCCACTTCCTGACAACTCTATGACTGAAGAAATACTTCCTAACATCCCTTTGACTCATAGGAGTCTTCAACTTCCAATTGTGTCCCCTTGTTTCTGTGTCCCCTCTCTGGAACATCTGGTCTCTGTCCACCTTACCTCGCAGTATTTTGTATGTCGTTATCATGTCTCCCCTAACCCTCCTGTCCTCCAGTGTTGTCAGGCCGATTTCCCTTAACCTTTCTTCGTAGGACATTTCCCCTTAGCTCTGGGACTAGTCTTGTTGCAAACCTTTGCACTTTCTCTAATTTCTTGACGTGCTTGACCAGGTGTGGGTTCCAAACTGGTGCTGCATATTCCAGTATGGACCTGACGTACACAGTGTACAGTGTTTTGAACGATTCCTTACTAAGGTATCGGAACGCTATTCTTAGGTTTGCCAGGCGCCCATATGCTGCAGCAGTTATCTGGTTGATGTGTGCTACCGAAGACGTGCTTGGTGTCATACTCACCCCAAGATCTTGCTCCTTGAGTGAGGTTTGCAGTCTTTGGCCACCTAGTCTATGCTCTGTCTCCGGTCTTCTTTGCCCTTTCCCGATCTTCATGACTTTGCATTTGGCGGGGTGTGTGTACACTCCCACATACCCATGTGTGTGTGTGTACACTCCCACATACCCATGTGTGTGTGTACACTCCCACATACCCATGTGTGTGTGTACACTCTCACATACCCATCTGTGAGTGTGTGTGTACTCACCTAATTGTATTTGCAGGGGTCGAGTCACAGCTCTTGGCCCGGGTCGAATCACAGCTCCTGGCCCCGAGTATGTGTGTGTACACTCCCATATACACATTGTGTGTGTACAGTCCCACATATCCATGATGTGTGTGTGTGTACACTCCCACATACTCATGATGTGTGTGTGTGTACACTCCCATATACACGTGTGTGTGTGTGTGTACACCCTGTATATATCACACACACACACACACACACACACACACACACATACATACAACAGGCCTAGTGTCTAATCGACATGTGCCTAGGACAAAATGGTAACTAACACTCATGCACACACACATGCACACACATGCACACACACACACGCACACACACGCACACATGCACACACATGCACACACACACACACACACATGCACACACACACACGCACACACACACACACACACACACAACAAGAAGGGCTCCACAGAAGCAAAGCATGAGGGCACAGTAACAACACATGAGAGGGTAGTCAAAGCCGCAGATGCACTAAATGCAGAGGCTCCAACAATATACAGCAATGGACAGGGGCAAATGAGTAGGCCAGACACACAGAGGAACACAGGGGCTACAACTATGACAGAACCGGAAGATGCTAATGCATCTCTAATGAGGCAAAGGGAGACACAGTGGGAGGAGGAAAGGGAGAAGTCGATCTTTATCTACAGCCTTGACAGAATGAAACAGGAGGAGAAGGAAAGGATTATAGGTATTATGGTAGCAACAGGGGGAGACACGTCCCAGGTGACAAATTTTCGGAGAATCGGGTGGTACACAAGGGGAAGAAATCGGCCCCTCAAAGTAATCTTCAATGCAGAATCAGCCCGTACCATGATCCTGCAAGAGAAAGCACGGCTGAGGGCGACTCAGGAGTACCACGATGTATACCTAGATCGGGACAGAACGCAGGAAGAAAGGGAGGCCCAAAAGGAGAGGATAAGAAAGTGAAGGGAGGAGAGAGAGGAGGAGACAGCGAGGTACAGGGGGCACCAGGCCCAAGCAGAAGGACAACCACACCCACTGGAAGCACTCACGGAGGGCCTCAAACCACAGCAACCCAACGGCAACCATATAGTTTAACATCGCACACACACATCATTTCCCCTGTCCCCACCCCAGCAACCCAAAACCCATCATCACCACTACCCCACTCCATCACAAACCCCACCCAATCAGCCCACACTCCAACCATACAACCCCCCCCCACCCATGCAACAACCCTCTATGGGAACCCTGGCCACCCCCCCCCCCCCATCCCGCTAAGATCCCCCCAGGGCCACAGTATTGGAAACGAGGCTGAAGGTTTGGTACACAAATGCAGATGGAATCATGAATAAGTATGAAGAGTGGAATGAGAGAATAGGTGAAATGTCCCCAGACATCATAGCAGTCACAGAAACTAAACTAAATGAGGCAATATCAGACGCAATCTTCCCACAAGGATTTCAGATCCTGAGGAAAGATAGAAGGAGCAGGGGGGGGAGGAGGGGTCGCACTGCTCGTAAGGAGTCATTGGAGATTTGAGGAAATGGCAGGAATGGAGGTGTGTAGAAAGGGACTTTATAGTAGGTACCATCCAGTCTGGGAGCACAAGATAGTCATTGCAGTGATGTATAACCCACCACAAAACTGCAGGAGGCCAGGAGAGAATATGACGAGAACAACAGAGCAATGGTGGACACCCTGGTGGAGGTGGCAAGAAAAGCGCACATGAGTAGAGCGAAGTTACTGGTCATGGGCGATTTCAACCACAAAGAGATCGACTGGGAGAACCAAGAACCAAGTGGGGGTCCAGAAACTTGGAGAGCCAAGATGATGGACGTGGTACTGGAAAACCTGATGCACCAACATGTCAGGGACACGACCAGAGATAGAGGAGAGGACGAACCAGCAAGGCTGGACCTTGTATTCACCCTGAATAGCTCAGATATCGAGGACATAACACACGAGAGCCCCTGGGAGCCAGTGACCATATGGTGCTGAGCTTTGAGTACATAGTAGAGCTACAGGTGGAGAGGAAAACGGTGCTGAAAGAGACATACCAGACTATAAAGAAGGGACTACACGGGTATGAGGAATTTCCTGCAGGAGGTTCTGTGGGAAAGGAAATGGAAGGACAGTCAGTAAATGAAATGATGGAATACGTAGCAACAAAGTGCAAGGAGGCAGAGGAACGAGTTTATACCCAAAGGAAAAAGAATAAATGGGAAGACAAGAAAGAGCCCTGGTTTACCCAAAGATGCAGGGAGGCAAAGACTCAGAGTGCCAGAGAATGGAAAAGGTACAGAAGGCAAAGAACCCAAGCAAACAAGGAGATTAGTCGAAGAGCTAGAAGCAGTATGCACAGGTACGGAGGAGGCCCAGAAACAGTCGAAAACGACATAGCATCGAAAGTCAAGTCTGACCCGAAACTGATGTACAGCCACATCAGAAGGAAGAAGACAGTAAAGGACCAGGTGATAAGGCTGAGGAGGGAAGATGGGGAACTCACAAGTAATGATCAAGAGGTATGTGAGGAGCTCAACTCGAGGTTTAGGGAAGTATTCACAGTGGAGGAAGACGGGGTGCGTCACCAACAAGGGATGTATCGAGTGCTGGAGGGCATACACACATCTGAGGGGGAGGTGAAGCAGTTACTCAGTGACCTTGATACCTCAAAGGTGATGGGTCCGGACAATATCTCACCATGGGTCCTTCGGGAAGGAGCTGAGGTTCTGAGTGTGCCACTTACCAAAATTTTCAACACATCCCTTGAAACTGGGCAGCTACCTGAGATATGGAAAAAGGCCAATGTAGTCTCCATCTTTAAAAAAGGAGACAGAAAAGAGGCACTAAACTACAGACCGGTGTCACTTACATGTATAGTGTGCAAAGTCTTGGAGAAAATCATCAGGAAAAGAATGGTGGAGCATCTGGAGCAGAACAGGATAATCAATGCCAGACAGCACGGATTCAGGGAAGGCAAATCCTGTGTAACAAACCTCCTGGAGTTCTATGATAAAGTAACAGAGGTAAGGCAAGAGAGAGAAGGGTGGGTTGACTGCATTTTCTTGGACTGTAGGAAGGCCTTTGACACAGTTCCTCACATGAGATTAGTAAAGAAGATGGAAGACCAAGCGTGTATAACAGGAAGGGCACTGGAATGGATCAGGAATACCTCACAGGAGACAACAACGGGTCATGGTGCGTGATGAGGTATCACAGTGGGCGCCTGTGATGGCGGTGTACCGCAGGGTCAGTCCTAGGACCAGTGTATTCTTGCTATATGTGAATGACATGACGGACGGGATAGACTCAGAAGTGTCTCTTTTCGCAGATGTGAAATTAATGAGGAGAATCACATCGGATGAAGACCAAGCAGGACTTTAAAGAGACCTGGACAAGCTTGACATCTGGTCTAGCAACTGGCTTCTCGAATTTAACCCCACCAAATGCAAAGTCATTAAGATCGGAGAAGGGCAAAGAAGACCGCTGACAGAGTACAGGCTAGGTGGACAAAGGCTACAAACCTCATCAAAGGTGAAAGACCTTGGGGTGAGTATAACACCAAGCACGTCTCCGGAAACACACATCAACCAGATAACCGCGGCAGCACATGGGCGACTGGCAAACCTAAGATTAGCGTTCCGTTACCTTAACAAGGAATCGTTCAAGACACTGTACACCGTGTACGTCAGGCCCATACTAGAGTATGCAGTACTAGTCTGGAACCCACACCTGGTCAAGCACGTCAAGAAATTAGAGAAAGTGCAAAGGTTTGTGACAAGGCTAGTTCCACAACTCAGGGGATTGCCCTATGAAGAAAGGTTGAGGGAAATAGGACTAACAACACTGGAGGACAGAAGGGTTAGAGGAGACATGATAACGACATACAAAATACTGTGGGGAATCGACAAGGTAGATAGTGACAGGATGTTCCAGAGAGGAAACACAGAAACAAGGGGACACAACTGGAAGCTGAAGACTCAGATGAGTCAGAGGGATGTTAGGAAGCAATTCTTCAGCCATAGAGTAGTTAGGAAGTGGATTAGTTTAGCGAACGATATAGTGGAGGCGGGAACCATACATAGTTTTAAGACAAGGTATGATAAAGCTCATGGAGCAGGGAGAGCAGAGACCCAGTAGTGGACAGTGCAGAGGCGGGGCCAGGAGCTGAGTCTCGACCCCTGCAACCACAATTAGGTGAGTACACACACGTGCAGGAGGCCGGGAGAGGAATATGAAGAGAGCAATGGTGGACACACTGGCTGAGGTGGCAAGAAGAGCTCACTCGAGCAGAGCAAAATTACTGGTTATAGACGACTTCAACCACAGGGAGATTGATTGGGAAAACCTGGTCCAGCAAGACTGGACCTCGTGTTCACCCTGAGTAGCTCAGACATTGAGGACATCACCTATGAATGGCCCCTTGGAGCTAGTGATCACGTGGTTCTGAGCTTTGAATACATAGTAGAGTTACAAGTGGAGAGGGTAACAGGAATAGAATGGAAAAAGCCAAGCTACAAAAAGGAGGTTTAGTGGGAAAGAGAATTGGTAGGAAAGTCAGTAAACGAAATCATGGACTACCTAACAACAAAATGCAAGGAGGAAGAGGAAAGGTTTGTTCCCAAAGTCAACAGATATAATGGGAAGGCCAGAGCGAGCACTTGGTTTACCCAAAATTGTAGGGAGGCAAAATGCACTAGAGAATGGAAAAAGTACAGAAGACAAAGGACCAAGGAAAATAAAGAGATCAGTAGAAGAACCAGAAACGAGTATGCACAGATAAGGAGGGAGGCTCAGCGACAGTACCAAAACAACATAGCATCGAAAGTCAAGTCTGACCCGAAGCTATTGTATAGCCACATCAGGAGGCAGACAACAGTTAAAGACCAGGTGATCAGGCTGAGGAAGGAAGGTGGGGAGCTCACAAGAAACGATTAAGAGGTATGTGAGGAGCTCAACACGAGATTTAAGGAAGTATTTACAGTGGAGACAGAAAGAACTCCGGGAAGTCTGAACAGAAGGGTACACCAACAAGGGATATACCAACAAGTGTTGGATGAAATACACACAACCAAAGAGGAGGTGAAGAAGCTGATATGTGACCTTGATACTTCAAGGTCACTTAGAGAGGGAGCAGAGACACTGTGTGCCACTAACAATTTTCACATCTATTGAAACTGGAAAACTACCTGAGGTATGGAAAATGGCAAAAGTAGTCCCCATTTATAAGAAAGGAGACAGACACAAGGCACTAAACTATAGACCAGTGTTACTGACGTGTATAGTATGCAAAGTCATGAAGATCATCAGGAGGAGAGTGGTGGAGCACCTAGAATGGAACAAGCTTATAAACGACAACCAGCACGGATTCATGGAAGGCAAATCCTATGTCACAAACCTACTGGAGTTTTATGACAAGGTATCGGAAGTAAGACACGAGAGAGAGGGGTGGGTAGATTGCATTTTCTTGGACTGCAAGAAAGCCTTTGGCACAGTTCCTCACAAGAGATTAGTGGAAAAGCTAGAGGATCAGGTACATATAACAGGAAGGGCATTGCAGTGGATCAGAGAATAACTTGCATGGAGGCTACAAGGAGTCATTTTACGTGACGAGGTATCACAGTGGGCGCCTGTGACAAGTGTGGTTCCACAGGGGTCAGTCTTAGGACCAGTGCTATTTTGTGGTATATGTGAATGACATGACGGAAGGGATAGACTCAGAAGTGTCCCTTTTTGCATTAAGTACTAAGTGAATAAGTCTTTAGAATAAAGTGCCCCTAATGCCATGGCATGCCAGTGGCTCTCCTTGCATTACAGTTTTATAATTGTAACTACCAATACATGTAACAGTGTACACTTGGAACATGCATTGAAATAAAAATATTATATTATTATTAAGGTTGTTTCCAATCTTCTTAGGAAAAGTATAATAGAAAAAGACAACAATAACAAGAATAAAAACTTTATTTTAATAGAAAGAAATGTAAATAATAAATACATAAATATGACTATAATAATCCTATCTTAAGAAAAATGAAAACAAAAAATATATATATATCTGATCCAAAGCTAGATATTTACAGGTGTTGATCTTGTTAACACAGAAGCAATGAATCGATATTAGACTCCGTGGTGGTGGTGGTGGTGGTGTGTTGCTGCATCGATGTTTCCCAAAAATCCAACAGTTTTCCACATCCACAATGTCACAAATGATATCAGGGACTCAGGTGAAGGTTGTATCCTGGTAAAGTACAGTTGCCTGAGGTTTCTAGAGTATGGACTTAGGAACTACTGGCGTAGTGAAGAATTGGTGTTAATGACTGTTTCTCACTTGGTGAGTACCCCGGCCCCCCACTCAGCCTTGAATCCGATGATCCGTGCGGAAACAGAGGACTGTGGGAGAAACCAAAAGAATTACTCACCACTCTAGCATTTATTCACATGGTAGGCATAAGGCCTTTAAAAGAAATGGTGAAACTATCAAATAACCTTACCAAAAGCCAAGGCAGGGCAGAGTAGAAGTTAATGTTGCTAAACATGAGTGAAGCTCCAAACACATTAAAGAGTGAAGTTCTTGAACATAAAATAATTAAGATACGAGCAGCCGTGAAGTACTTACAGTGAGGTCGAGCGTGGTCAGTCAAGTGATTTCAACCTGTGGCCGGAGCCCAGCATTACACCTCTCACCGGGTGGAAAAGGGGGGGGGGGGTATAGCGGCAGCTAGACACTCACCCCACCTCAACAAGCAAACTACCATTCAACCATCACTCTACATACCTTCACACTTTCATCACTCCTATCTATGGACTTTTCCCTCACAATGTGAAGTTAATGAGGAGAATTAAATCAGATGAGGATCAGGCAGGACTACAAAGAGACCTGGACAGGCTGAAAGCTTGTTCCAGCAACTGGCTCCTCGAATTTAACCCTGCCAAATGCAGAGTCATGAAGATTGAGGAAGGGCAAATAAGACCGCAGACAGAGTATAGGGTAGGTGGCGGAAGACTGCAAACCTCACTCAAGAAAAAGGATCTTGGGGTGGGTATAATACCGAGCACATCTCCTGAGGTGCACATCAACCAGATAACTACTGCAGTATATGAGCACCTGGCAAACCTGAGAATTGCGTTCCAATACCTCAGTAAGGAATCGTTCAAGACACTGTACACCGTGTACGTCAGGCCCATACTGGAGTATGCAGCACCAGTTTGGAATCCACACCTGGTCAAGCACGTCAATAAATTAGAGAAGGTACAAAGGTTTGCAACAAGGCTAGTTCCAGAGCTAAGGGGATTGTCCTACGAAGAATGGTTAAGGGAAATCGACCTCACGACACTGGAAGACAGGAGGGTTAGGGGAGACATGATAACGACATACAAAATACTACAAGGAATTGACAGGGTGGACAGAGACAGGATGTTCCAGAGATGGGACTCAGGAACAAGGGGTCACAATTGGAAGTTGAAGACTCAGAGGAGTCAGAGATGTTAGGAAGTATTTCTTTAGTCATAGAGTTGTCAGGAAGTGGAATAGTCTGGCAAGTGATGTAATGGAGGCAAGAACCATACATAGTTTTAAGACGAGGTATGATAAAGCTCATGGAGCAGGGGAGAGAGGACCTAGTAGCGATCAGTGAAGAGGCGGGACCAGGAGCTATGAATCGACCCCTGCAACCATAAATAGGTAAGTACACACACACACACAACACAACACATACCACATACAACACAACACATACCACATACAACACAACACATACCACATACAACACAGCACATACCACATAAAACACACACACACACACACACACACACACAAAACGCCCCGATGGCATGGTGGCTAAAGCTCTCGCTTCACGCACAGAGGGCCCGGGTTCAATTCCCGGCGGGGCCGAAACATTTCGAAGTGTTTCCTTACACACACACACACACACACATACAACAGGCCTAGTGTCTAATCGACATGTGCCTAGGACAAAATGGTAACTAACACACACATGACGGAAGGAATAGACTCCGAAGTGTCCCTGTTTGCAGATGATGTGAAGTTGATGAGAAGAATTCAATCGGACGAGGATCAGGCAGAACTACAAAGGGATCTGGACAGGCTGCAAGCCTGGTCCAGAAATTGGCTCCTGGAGTTCAACCCCACCAAGTGCAAAGTCATGAAGATTGGGGAAGGGCAAAGAAGACCACAGACGGAGTACAGTTTAGGGGGCCAGAGACTACAAACCTCAATCAAGGAAAAAGATCTTGGGGTGAGTATAACACCAGGCACATCTCCTGAGGCACACATCAACCAAATAATTGCTGCAGCATATGGGCGCCTAGCAAACCTAAGAACAGCATTCCGACATCTTAATAAAGAATCGTTCAGGACCCTGTACACTGTGTACGTTAGGCCCATACTGGTGTATGCAGCACCAGTTTGGAACCCACATCTAGCCAAGCACGTAAAGAAGCTAGAGAAAGTGCAAAGGTTTGCAACAAGACTAGTCCCAGAGCTAAAGGGTATGTCCTACAAGGAGAGGTTAAGGGAAATTGACCTGACGACACTGGAGGACAGGAGAGATAGGGGGGACATGATAACGACATATAAGATGACATGACAGACAAGGTGGACAGAGACAGAATGTTCCAGAGATGGGACACAGCAACAAGGGGACAGACACAGTTGGAAGTTGAAGACTCAAATGAATCACAGGGATGTTAGGAAGTATTTCTTCAGTCATAGAGTGGTCGGGAAGTGGAATAGCTTGGGAAGCGATGTAGTGGAGGCAGGTTCCATACATAACTTTAAGGAGAGGTATGATAAAGCTCATGGAGCAGGGAGCGTGACCCAGTAGAGGCCAGTGAAGAGGCGGGGCCAGGAGCTATGAATCGACCCCTGCAACCACAACTAGGTGAGTACACACACACACACACACACACACACACACACACACACACATACAACACACAGCTCAACTTGAGGTTTAAGGAAGTATTCACAGTGGAGGAAGGAAGGCAGCTGGGTAGACAGGACGGGGTGCATCACCAACAAGGGATATATCAAGTGCTAGAGGGCATACACACAACTGAGGAGGAGGTGAAGCAGTTACTCAGTGACCTTGATACCTCAAAGGCGATGGGTCCGGACAATATCTCCCCGTGGGTTCTTCGGGAAGGAGCTGAGGTACTGAGTGCCACTTACCATAATATTCAACACATCCCTTGAAATGGGCAGTTACCTGAGTATGGAAGATGGCCAACGTAGTCCCCATCTTTAAAAAAGGAGACAGAAAAGAGGCACTAAACTATAGACCGGTGTCACTTACATGTATAGTGTGCAAAGTCCTGGAGAAAATCATCAGAAAAAGAATGGTGGAGCACTCGAGCTGAACAGGATAATAAACACCAGACAGCACGGTTTCGGAAGGCAAATCCTGTGTAACAAACCTCCTGAGTTCTATGATAAAGTAACAGAGGTAAGGCAAGAGAGAGAAGGGTGGGTTGATTGCATTTTCTGGACTGCAGGAAGGCCTTGACACAGTTCCTCACATGAGATTAGTAAAAAGTGGAAGAACAAGCATGTATAACAGGAAGGGCACTGGAATGGATCAGGATACCTCACAGGGAGGCAACAACGGGTCATGGTGGTGATGAGGTATCACAGTGGGCGCCTGTGACAAGCGGTACCGCAGGGTCAGTCCTAGGACCAGTGTTATTCTTGGTATATGTAAATGACATGACTGATGGGATAGACTCAGAAGTATCTCTTTCGCAGATGATGTGAAATTAATGAGGAGAATCACATCGGAGGAGACCAAGCAGGACTTCAAACAGACCTGGACAAGCTTGACATCTGGTCTAGCAACTGGCTTCTCGAATTCAACCCACCAAATGCAAAGTCATGAAGATCGGAGAAGGGCAAAGAAGACCGCTGACAGAGTACAGGCTAGGGGACAAAGGCTACAAACCTCGGCAAAGGAGAAAGACCTTGGGGTGAGTATAACCCAAGCACGTCTCCGGAGGCACACATCAACCAGATAACTGCGGCAGCATATGGGCGACTGGCAAACCTAAGATTAGCGTTCCGTTACCTTAACAAGGAATCGTTCAAGACACTGTACACCGTGTACGTCAGGCCCATACTAGAGTATGCAGCACCAGTCTGGAACCCACACCTGGTCAAGCACTAAAGAAACTAGAGAAAGTGCAAAGGTTTGCGACAAGGTTAGTTCCACAACTCAGGGTCTGTCCTATGAAGAAAGGTTGAGGAAATAGGACTAACAACACTGGAGGAAAGAAGGGTCAGAGGAGACATGATAACGACATACAAAATACTGCGGGAATCAACAAGGTAGACAGTGACAGGATGTTCCAGAGAGGGAACACAGAAACAAGGGGACACAACTGGAAGCTGAAGACTCAGATGAGTCAAAGGGATGTTAGGAAGCATTTCTTCAGCCACAGAGTAGTCAGGAAGTGGAATAGTCTAGAGAAAGATATAGTGGAGGCAGGAACCATACACAGTTTTAAGACGAGGTATGATAAAGCTCATGGAGCAGGGAGAGCAGAGACCCAGTAGCGGGCAGCGAAAAGGCGGGGCCAGGAGCTGAGTCTCGACCCCTGCAACAACAATTAGGTGAATTAAGTGAGTACAACACACACACACACGTACACATACACACACACACACACACACACACACACACACACACACACACACACACACACACACACACACAACACATACACACACACAACACACACACACACACAACACACAAACACACACACACACACATACAACACACACAACACACACACACGTACACATACACACACACACACACACACACACACACACACACACACACACACACACACACACACACACAGTACACTAGACAGCAGACAGCACGGATTCCGGGAAGGCAAATCCTGTGTAACAAACCTCCTGGAGTTCTATGATACAGTAACAGAGGTAAGGCAAGAGAGAGAAGGGTGGGTTGATTGCATTTTCCTGGACTGCAGGAAGGCCTTCGACACAGTTCCTCACATGAGATTAGTAAAGAAGTTGGAAGAACAAGCAGGTATAACAGGAAGAGCACTGGAATGGATCAGGGAATACCTCACAGGGAGGCAACAACGGGTCATGGTGCGTGATGAGGTATCACAGTGGCCGGGCGCCTGTGACGAGCGGTGTACCGCAGGGGTCAGTCCTAGGACCAGTGTTATTCTTGGTATATGTAAATGACATGACGGACGGAATAGACTCAGAAGTATCTCTGTTCGCAGATGATGTGAAATTAATGAGGAGAATCACATCGGAAGAGGACCAGGCAGGACTTCAAACAGACCTGGACAAGCTTGACATCTGGTCTAGCAACTGGCTTCTCGAATTCAATCCCACCAAATGCAAGTCATGAAGATCGGAGAAGGGCAAAAGACCGCTGACAGAGTACAGGCTAGGCGGACAAAGGCTACAAACCTCGGCAAGGAGAAAGACCTTGGGGTGAGTATAACGCCAAGCACGTCTCCGGAGATAACGCCAATACCCGAGCAATCAACCAGATAACTGCGGCAGCATATGGGCGACTGGCAAACCTAAGATTAGCATTCCGTTACCTTAACAAGGAATCGTTCAAGACACTGTACACCGTGTACGTCAGGCCCATACTAGAATATGCAGCACTAGTCTGGAACCCACACCTGGTCAAGCACGTAAAGAAACTAGAGAAAGTGCAAGGTTTGCGACAAGGTTAGTTCCACAACTCAGGGGACTGTCCTATGAAGAAAGGTTGAGGGAAATAGGACTAACAACACTGGAGGAAAGAAGGGTCAGAGGAGACATGATAACGACATACAAAATACTGCGGGGAATCGACAAGGTAGACAGTGACAGGATGTTCCAGAGAGGGAACACAGAAACAAGGGGACACAACTGGAAGCTGAAGACTCAGATGAGTCAAAGGGATGTTAGGAAGCATTTCTTCAGCCATAGAGTAGTCAGGAAGTGGAATAGTCTAGAGAAAGATATAGTGGAGGCAGGAACCATACATAGTTTTAAGACAAGGTATGATAAAGCTCATGGAGCAGGGAGAGCAGAGACCCAGTAGCAGACAGCAAAGCGGCGTAGCCAGGAGCTGAGTCTCGACCCCTGCAACCACAATTAGGTGAGTACACACACACACACACACACACACACACACACACACAGTATTGTTGCAAAGGTTTGCAACAAGACTAGTCCCGGAGCTAAGGGGTATGTCCTACGAGGAGAGGTTAAGGGAAATCGACCTGACGACACTGGAGGACAGGAGAGATAGGGGGGACATGATAACGACATATAAAATACTGAGAGGAATTGACAAGGTTGACAGAGACAGAATGTTCCAAAGATGGGACACAGCAACAAGGGGACACAGTTGGAAGTTGAAGACTCAGATGAATCACAGGGATGTTAGGAAGTATTTCTTCAGTCACAGAGTGGTCGGGAAGTGGAATAGCTTGGGAAGCGATGTAGTGGAGGCAGGTTCCATACACAGCTTTAAGAAGAGGTATGATAAAGCTCATGGCGCAGGGAGAGTGACCCAGTAGCTTTCAGTGAAGAGGCGGGGCCAGGAGCTATGTCTCGACCCCTGCAACCACAACTAGGTGAGTACAACTAGGTGAGTACACACACAACACATTCACTCATAATAATAATAATAATAATAATAATAATAATAATAATAATAATTATTATTATTATTATTATTATTATTATTATTATTATTATTATTATTATTACTATCTAGTTCACTTCCTAGTAGAGGTTATAGAACTTGTTACAGCTGGTGTGAGGGTAGCCAACTGGCATGTGTGTGTGTGTGTGTGTGTTTTGTATGTGTGTACTTACCTAATTGTACTCATCTAATTGTGGTTGCAGGGGTCGAGTCATTGCTCCTGGCCCCACCTCTTCACTGGTCGCTACTAGGTCACTCCCTCCCTGCCCGGTGAGCTTTATCATACCTTTTCTTAATTCTGTGTATGTATTCTGCCTCCATCACCTAACGTTTCAGACTATTCCACTTCCTGACAACTCTGTGACTGAAGAAATACTTCCTAACATCCCTGTGACTCATCTGAGTCTTCAACTTCCAACTGTGACCCCTTGTTGCTGTGTCCCATCTCTGTTACATCCTGTCCCTGTCTATTCCTCTCAGTATTTTATATGTTGTTATCATGTCCCCCCCCTGTCTCTCTTGTCCTCCAGTGTCGCCAGGTCAATTTGCCTTAATCTCTCCTCGTAGTACATGCCTACGAGGAGAGGTTAAGGGCCTTGACGTGCTTGGCTAGGTGTGGGTTCCAAACTGGTGCTGCATACTCTAATATGGGCCTGATGTACAGTGTGTACAGAGTCCTGAAGGACTCCTTACTGAGATGTTGGAAAGCTATTCTTAGGTTTGCTAGGCACCTGTATGCCACATCAGTTATTTGGTTGATGTGTTCGGTGTTACACTCACCCCAAGATCCTTTTCCTTGAGTGAGGTTTTTGGCCCCTAGACTGTATTCTGTCTGTGGTCTTCTTTGCCCTTCCCTGATCTTCATTTGCTGGACCAGGCATGTAAAGATCCCTTTGTATTCCTGCCTGGTCCAGTAGGTTTATGACACAGGATTTCCCGTTTCTAAATCTGTGCTGGTTGTCGTTAATCTCATAAGCTCACATCTTTCTAGGTGGTCCACCATTCGTCTTCTGATAATCTTCACCATGACTTTGCATACTATGCATATCAGTGATACTGGTCTGTAGTTTAGTGCTGTGTGTCTGTCTCCTTTTTTAAAAATTGGGACTACATTTGCTGTCTTCCATACCTCAGGGAGCTGCCCTGTTTCGATAGATGTGTTGAAGATTGTTGTTAGTGGTACACAGAGTGCCTCTGCTTCCTCTCTCAGGACCCACAGAGAGATATTATCTGGCCCCATCGCCTTTGAGGTATTTAATTCACTTAGCAGCCTACTCACCTCTTCCTCGGTTGTATGTATTGTGTCTAGCACTTGGTGGTGTATCCCACCCTCTGTGTTTCAGGAGTCCTTTCTGTCTCCACTGTGAATACTTTAAATCTCACGTTGAGCTCCTCACATACTTCTTGGTCATTTCTTGTGATCTCGCCTTCTTTGCTCAGCCTGATTACCTGGTCCTTGACTGTTGTTTTTCTCCTGATGAGACTATACAACAGCTTTGGGTCGGACTTGGCTTTTTCTGCTATGTCATTTTCGTATTGTCGTTGGGCCTCCCTCCTTGCCTGTGCATATTCATTTCTGGCTCTTCAATTACTCTCCTTATTCTCCTGGGTCCTTTGCCTCGTATACTTCTTCCATTCTCTAGCGCATTTATTTTTGGCCTCTCTACACCTCTGGGTGAACCAAGGGCTCGCTCTGGCCTTCCCATTATTTCTGTTGCCCTTGGGTACAAACCTCTCCTCTGCTGCCTTGCATATTGTTGTCAAACATTCCATCATCTCATTAACTGATTTCCCTGTGCCAGTTCTCTGTCCCACTGAACCTTGTACAGGAAGTTCTTCAAGCCTGTGTAGTCCTCTCTCTTGTAGTTTGGCTTCCTCTACTCTGCACTTCCTGCTTCCCTCTCCACTAGTAACTCTATGTATTCGAATCTCAGAACCACATGATCACTAGCTTTGAGGGGCCTTTCATATGTGATGTCCTCTATATCTGCACTACTTAAGGTGAATACTAGGTCCAGTCTTGCTGGTTCGTCTTCTTCTCTCTCTCTCTGGAAGTGTCCCTAATGTGCTGATGCATGAGGTTTTCCAGTACCACCTCCAACATCTTTGCCCTCCATGTTTCTGGGCCCCCATGTTGCTCCAGGTTTTCCCAGTCGATTTCTTTGTTGTTGAAGTCACCCA
>WNWK01020834.1:0-35119 GCA_009830355.1 Cherax destructor | reverse complement strand
GTCGGACTTTATGTTTTTGGAAAAGTTTAGCTTTATCTAATGAGCGGGATGGTTGGGGGAAAGGGGGCCCCAGGGTTTTTCGTGCCAGGGGGCACTTTTACCCATTTGAGGTAGAAGCCAGTCCTGAGCCCCTTTGGGGGGGGGGTTTTGTTAAAAAGAGTCCCAACCTTTATTGGGAGCATGTTAAACACACCCCAATGGGCCCCCCCAAACCAGCAACCCATCGTTAATTTAGTTTCCAACAAAATAAACCCGACCGGTTCACCAATCATAAATGCGAGTTTGAAAAATGACAGAAGGTCTTGGTTTAAAACTCAAATTTTGTAAATTGGAATTCCTGCATTGAGTTTTGGGGGGAAGGTTCCCCCGTTTTTGGGCTGCTGTTTCCCCCTTACAACCGTGGCGTGCACTAATACTCCCTTTTCTGTATATATTTACATATGTGAAAAACCCCTTTTTCATTTATTTCGGAAGGGAAAAAGAAAAAACTTATATAATCATTGTTGGGAAAAGGAAATACAAATTCAAAGCATTTTCTACTGTGTTTATTTGCCCCAAGTTCCCCTTTTACACTCGGGTTTTAACAGACCAAAAAACCCCGAGGTTGTAATAGTGAATGACATAACGGAAGGGATAGACTCAGAAGGTCCCCCAAAGGATGTGAAGTTAATGAGAAGAATTAAATCAGTCGAGGATCAGGGGGACTAAAAAGAGACCTGGACGGGCCCAAAAGCCCTTGGTCCAGTAATCCCTTAAATTTTAAACCCCCTCCCAAAAATGTAAAGTCATGAAGATGGGGGAAGGCAAAGAAAACCGCAGACAGAGTATAGTCTAGGGGGCCCAAAGACTGAAAACCCTCATTTCAAGGAAAAAGTTTCCTTTGGGGTGAGATAAAAATGAGCACATTCCTGAGGCACACTTTTCAGATAACTGCTGCAGCATACGGGCGGTTGGCAAACCTAAGAATATTTTCCCAATACCCTCACTAAGGAATCGTTCAAGACTTTGTACACCATATATGTCGGGCCCCAAATTTTGGAGTATGCCCCACGCACCAGTTTGGAACCCACACAGGTCAAAGCCGAAAAAAACTAGAGAAAGTAAAGGGTTTTCCAAAAAAGCCCAGTCCCAGAGCTAAGAGGATTGTCCTACAAAAAAAAGGTTAAGGGAAATCGACCTGACGACACTAGAAGACAGGAGGGTTAGGGAGACATGATAACGACATATAAAATACTGCGAGGAGTAGATAAGGTGGACAGAGACAAGTTGTTCCAGAGAGGGACACAGAAACAAGGGGTCACAATTGGAAGTTGAAGACTCCTATGAGTCAAAGAGATGTTAGGAAGTATTTCTTCGTCATAGAGCTGTCAGGAAGTGGAATCGCCTAGAAAATGACGTAGTGGAGCAGGAACCATACATAGTTTTAAGACGAGGTTTGATAAAGCTCATGGAGCAGGGAGAGAGAGGACCTAATAGCAATCAGTGAAGAGGCGGGGCCAGGAGCTATGAATCGACCCCTGCAACCACAAATAGGTGAGTACAAATAGGTGAGTACACACACACACACACACACACTCACACGTGCAAAATGCAAAGTCATGAAGATCGAGGAAGGGCAAAGAAGACCGCAGACACAGTATAGTCTAGGAAAAGGATCTTGGGGTGAGTATAATACCGAACACATCTCCCGAGGCGCACATCAACCAGATAATTGGTGCAGCATATGGGCAACTGGCAAACCTAAGAATAGCGTTCCGACACCTTAGTAAGGAATCATTCAAGACACTGTACACCGTGTACGTCAGGCCCATATTGGAGTATGCAGCACCAGTATGTAAACCACACCTGGTCACATACGCAAGGAAACTAGAGAAAGTGCAAAGGTTTACAACAAGACTAGGCCCGGAGCTAAGGGGTATGTCCTATGAGGAGAGGCTAAGGAAAATCGACCTGACTACACTAGAGGACAAGAGGAATAGGGCGGACATGATAACGACATATAAAATAGTGAGAATTGACAAAGTTGATTGGGACAGGATGTTCCAGAGATGGGACACAGCAACAAGGAGTCAGAACTGGAAGTTGATGACTCAGATGAGTCAAAGGGATGTTAGGTAGTATTTCTTTAATCATAGAGTTGTCAGGAAGTGGAATAGTCTGAAGAGTGATGTAGTGAAGACAGGATCCGTACATAGCTTTAAGAAGAGGTATGATTAAGCTCATGGAGCATTGAGAGAGTGAACTTAGAAGTGTCCAGTGAAGAAACGGGGCCAGGAGCTGTGAATCGACCCCTGCAACCACAATTATGTGAGGACAATAGGTGAGTACACACACACACATAAGAAAGAAGGAACACTGCAGCAGGCCTACTGACCCATGCGAGGCAGGTTGAAATCTCCTTCCGGCTTAAGCCAATGATCCAACCTAGTCAGGTCAGGTCACATTCACTTAAGGAAGAAGCACGGCATCAGATCTAGTAGTACAAGCTAGTCAGGTCCAACTCACACTCACCCACACCCACTCATGTATTTATCTAACCTATTTTTAAAACTACACAACGTCTTAGCTTCTATGACGGTACTCGGGAGTTTGTTCCACTCTATCCACAACTCTATTACTAAACCAGTGCTTTCCTATATCCTTAAAACCATTGCTGCGAGTACTGTCTTGGCTAGATATTTTTAGCACGCTATTTACATCCCCTTTATTTATTCATGTTTTCCATTTATACGCCTCAATCATATTATCCCTAATTATACGCCTTTCTAGAGAGTGCAGATTCAGGGCCCTCAGTCTATCCTCATAGGGAAGATTTTTGATTCATGGGATTAACTTTGTCATCCTCCTTTGTACGTTTTCCAGAGCATTTATATCCATTCTGTAATACGGTGACCAAAACTGTGCAGCATAATCTAGATGAGGCCTAACCAAGGATATATAGAGTTGAAGAACAACCTGAGGACTCCTATTATTTATGCTTCTTGATATGGAGCCAAGGATTCTGTTAGCTCTATTGCGAACACTTATGCACTGTTGTCTTGGTTATAGATTACTGCTAACCAGAACTCCCAAATCCTTTTCGCAATCAGTAATATTAAGATCTACATTATTTAGTTTATATGTGGCATGGTTATTTTCCTGTCCAATGTTTAGAACTTTGCATTTATCTATATTAAATTGCATCTGCCACTTCTCCGACCACTGCATCAGTCTATTCAGATTTTCCTGGAGTGCTCTAATGTCCTCGTCAGAATGAATTCGACGGCCTATTTTGGAGTCATCGGCAAACTTACTCGTGACGCTTCCCCACTCAGATTTCTCCCCATTTATGCAAACTCTCTGCTGCCTATTTGTCAACCATGCCTCTATCCAGGAAAAAATTTCTCCTTTTATTCCGTGTGCCTTAATTTTCCTCAATAGTCTCTGATGTGGGACTCAAAAGCCCTACTGAAGTCCATTACACGATGTCATATACATTACCATGATCTACCTCCTCAAATACCTTAGTGAAAAAAGTTAATAAATTCGTAAGGCAGGAACGCCCTTTTGTAAAACCGTACTGTGATTTATTAATCAATTTATGCTTTTTCAAGATGGCTATGAATTGCCTCGGCAATTATTGATTCCATAATTTTTCCCACTATGGAGGTTAGGTCTTACTTCTGTATATGTGAAAGAATCCTTTTGGGTTAGTCTTCGATTCCCTTTCAACTTTAACCTCTCCTTGTAGGACACGCCCCTTAGCTCCGGTACTAGTCTTGTTGCAAACCTTTGCACTTTCTCTAATTTCCTTACATGCTTGGCTAGGTGTGGGTTCCAAACTGGTGTTATTATTAATAATAATAATAATAATAATAATAATAATAATAATAATAATAATAATAATAATAATAATAAAATAATAATAACAACAACAACAACAACAACAACAACAACAACAACAACAACAACAACAACAACAACTAGCTGTATTTCGGTTACTACGTAAACTGAGAACGTCATCTCCTGAAACCCATAGGTCCAGCTGTCTCTTCCTCAGTACATGCAAAAGGAATAGTGCAGGGTGGTGTAAAGATAGTGGAGCAATGGAAATAAATGGTATAAAATACCGACACAATGGAAAAATAAACATAAGCAGTATAATGTGATCCTTTATTGACAACGTTTCGCCCACGCAGTGGGCTTTAACGATCTGTCTGTGACTAGATAAAGCCCACTGCGTGGGCGAAACGTTGTCAATAAAGGATCACATTATACTGCTTATGTTTATTTTTCCATAGTGGAGCAATACACAGATAACACGCTCGTAGGAGATAGAAGCTTACGACGACGTTTTGGTCCGACTTAGACCATTTACGAGTCACACTAAGACAAAAGAGTGAGGGAGCAGAAGATTTGAGCAGAGAGTTTGCATAAATGGGGAGAAATCAGAGTGGGGAAGTGTCACAAGCGGTGTTCCACAGGGGTCAGTATTGGGCCCCTTGTTGTTCACAATCTACATAAACGAATAGATGAGGGAATAAATAGCGACATAGGCAAGTTTGCCGATGACACCAAAATAGGCCGTCCAATTCATTCAAATGAGGACATTAGAGCACTCCAGGAAGATTTGAATAGACTGATGCAGTGGTCGGAGAAGTGGCAGATGCAGTTTAATATAGACAAATGCAAAGTTCTAAATATTGGACAGGACAATAACCATGCCACATATAAACTAAATAATGTAGATCTTAATACTACTGATTGCGAAAAAGATTTAGGAGTTCTGGTTAGCAGTAATCTATAACTAAGACAGCAGTGCATAAGTGTTCGTAATAAAGCGAACAGAATCCTTGGCTTCATATCAAGAAGCATAAATAATAGGAGTCCTCAGGTTGTTCTTCAACTCTATATATCCTTGGTTAGGCCTCATCTAGATTATGCTGCACAGTTTTGGTCACCGTATTACAGAATGGATATAAATGCTCTGGAAAACGTACAAAGGAGGATGACTAAGTTGATCCCATGTATCAGAAATCTTCCCTATGAGGATAGACTGAGGGCCCTGAATCTGCACTCTCTAGAAAGGCGTAGAATTAGGGGGGATATGATTGAGGTGTATAAATGGAAAACAGGAATAAATAAAGGTGATGTAAATAGCGTGCTAAAAATATCTAGTACATGTATTGACAGGACTCGCAGCAATGGCTTTAAGTTGGATAAATTCAGATTCAGGAAGGATATAGGAAAGCATTGGTTTGGTAATAGAGTTGTCGATGAGTGGAACAAACTCCCGAGTACAGTTATAGAGGCTAAAACGTTGTGTAGTTTTAAAAATAGGCTAGATAAATATATGAGTGGGTGCGGGTGGGTGTGAGTTGGACCTGACTAGTTTGTGCTACTAGGTCAGATGCCGTGCTCCTTCCTTAAGTGAATGTGACCTGACCTGGCTGGGTCGGGGCATTGGCTTAAGCCGGTGGGAGATTTGGACCTGCCTCGCATGGGCCAGTAGGCCTGCTGCAGTGTTCCTTCTTTTTCTTATGTTCTTATGTTAGTCCCTGGTCAGCCGGGCTGTGGTGCGTATGTTGGACTGCGGGGGCGTTGAACCTCCCTGAAAACTTCCTTCGGGTATCCTTCAGGTATGTTTTTTCCAGATCAGGATTCGACATGCTATTTTTTCGTTTGGTTTTAAGCCGAGAGAGCTACGAGGTACCTAGGATAACCAACCTGTCAACCATTTTCTACAACCATTTTGTTGAGGCAGAGTTCAGACCTTGAGGGGTCGATATGGTTGCACCCCCGACTTCAGGGCTTTAGAGCTCTTAGAACTATAGACCTGATCTTCAGGGTTAGAGCTCTCAGAACAATAAAAAAATTCATCTTCAGGGCTTTAGAGTTTCCTGGATTCAGAGAATTAGCGCTTCAGAGCTTCAAGCAACAACGGCAGTATGGCAGTGAACAGTCATGAGAGAGAGAGAGAGAGAGAGAGAGAGAGAGAGAGAGAGAGATAGAGAGAGAGAGAGTAGAGAGAGAGAGAGAGAGAGAGAGAGAGAGAGAGAGAGAGAGAGAGAGAGAGAGAGAGAGAGAGAGAGAGAGAGAGAGAGAGAGAGAGAGAGAGAGAGAGAGAGAGAGAGAGAGAGAGAGAGAGAGAGAATGAGAATTTGTACAAATGGTTTTAATGTCCGTGAAGGTCTGAAACATGAGCCTCGGGAGAGGAAGCCAAGAACCAAACCCAGGCAGTCGTCAAATCCTGCTGCCGAGATCGACAACCCAATCAGTTGGCGACTCCTGCTGCAGAGGTCGGCGACCACGACAGTTGTCGACTCCTGCTGCAGAGGTCGGCGACCACGACAGTTGTCGACTCCTGCTGCAGAGGTCGGCGACCACGACAGTTGTCGACTCCTGCTGCAGAGGTCGACAACCCAGGCAGAAGGATCTTGTCTTCAGTGTCGCCAAGAAGCGCATCATCTTAGTATTAAGACTTAAGAAAGGAATCTAGTGTGGAGAATTAGGTTTCTTGACAAAGAGAGAGAGAGAGAGAGAGAAAGAGAAGAGAGAGAGAGAGAGAGAGAGAGAGAGAGAGAGAGAGAGAGAGAGAGAGAGAGAGAGAGAGAGAGAAGAAGAAGAAGAAGAAGGGAGTATATGGTAAGCAGCGAGACAGGCAGGGGACAGTTTTTATGAAGGACCTCTCACAGGGCGTGAAAAAAAATGGTAACAGGAAGGATAGTCGACGAGGGAGGGAGGGAAGGGATGGAGGGAGGGAGGGAAGGGAGGAAGGGAGGGAGGGAAGGGATGGAGGGAGGGAGGGAGGGAAGGGAGGAAGGGACGGGAGGGAGGGAGGGAGGAGAAAGATAAAATGAATGGAGAGAAAAAAAAGAGCGAAGGAGGGAGGGAGAGGTAGGGGAGAGTAGACGGAGACAGATAAGAATGGGGGAGCAGATCTGACGTTGGGGAGAGAGGGTGAATGGGGAGAGGAGCTGAGAATGTGGGAATTAAGGATCGGGAAATAGAGGAGGAAAGCTGAGAAAGAAAGAAGGGGAAAGGTAGGCAGGAGTAAGAAGAGATGGGGAGGCGAGGAAGGCGGACTGGAAAGGAGAAATGTTGATGGGAGAGGAGGGTAGATGGGAATAGAAATGGGGAACAGATGTAGGAATGAACCTGGGAGATTATGAGGAGCTTTGGAAATGGGACAAGAGACGGAGGGCTTGAACCAGTAGGAGGGGGGGAAGAGGAGAGGAGATTTGGGGAGGGTAAGAGGAGCAATGGGTAAGAAAATGTAGGGCAGGGAAGCTAATGAATGGGGAAGGGGAGGTGGGGAGGAAAAAATAACTGGGAAAGGAAGGAGGGGAGGATATTTCCGGATACGGTGGAGAGCTGGGAAAGAGCAGGAAAAGGAGGGAGAGAAACTAGAAGGAAGCTGGGAATGAGAAGAGTGGAGGAGACCTGGAGAAAAGAGAGAGAGAGGAGAGAGGGGCAAGGAAGAGAAGATGGGAGGGGAGAGGAGAGGATGGGGAGGCTAGGAGAGGGGGCAGACAGAGGAGGAGGACAGAGAAGTAGGACAGTAGAGAGTGGAGCAGGGGAAGGAGAGGGGAAGTAATGAAGGGAAGAAGAGAAGGAGAGATAACTTGGGGAGAGGAGAGGATGGGGAGAAACACAGACACGTAAATAAACAATACTTGAGAATAATTACGTGACAAGAGGACACGGCAGTGAGTGTCCTCTCCCCCTCGCCATTATTATAAACCCTCTCCACTCCTTCCCCCTCCTCTTCCTCTCCTCCTCTTCTTATTCTTCACTTCTCTCCTCCTACTCAACAAATCTATGATATTAAAAGTAAAGTGCCGGGATATATGAAACTCACTGAGGACCTTTAATAAAACAAACTCTTTGTTAACTCTGGATCATCTTAGTTACATGGAGTGTTCTGCCTTCTTCCTGCACCAATAGTCTCGTTGTGCTCATCCCTAATTAGCAACAGCCTAATACATTAACTAATTGTCTGAATGACACTTGACAGACTGTACTTAAAAAGCAGACACCAACTCACACCTCATCTCTATGGGGTTATGGAAGGTAAAAGTGTGCAGACTTGTGTTCCACTGTTCTCAGTGCACACACCTCTGCTAGTTTTACCACATTTCTTGATCTCAAATCTGTATTTGATGTCGCAAACAGAACTGTTGTGCTACATGAATTAGCGAAACTGAGTATTGCTGGTAATAACCTACAACATGGAGTCTACCTGGAGGGGTGTTTTGGGGGTCAGCGCCCCCGCGGCACAGTCCTTGACCAGGACTCCCGGTGGATCAGGGCCTTATCAACCAGGCTGTTACTACTGATCAGACGCAGTCTATCGTACGAACCACAGCCCGGCTAGTATGTGTCCAGTCCCATTATGTATGATGGGAGGCTGTTGAACAGCCCTGGGCCCCTGGCATTTATTGTGTTTTCTCTCACTGTACTCATGGTGCCCCTATATTTTTATTGGGTTATGTTACACCGTCTGCTGAGTCCTTTGCTTTCACAGAAAGTGATTTATGTGTCTAGATTTGGGGTCAGTCCCTCTTGGATTTTCCAGGTGCAAATTATGATGTACCTTTCGTACAGTGAAGGTCCTCTGTACATTCTCTAGATCTGCAGCTTCGACTGCCTTGAAAGGGGCTGTTAGTGTACAGCAGTATTCCAGCCTAGATAGAGCAAGTGACTTAAAGAGGATCATCATTGTCTTGGTATCCCTTGTTTTGAAGGTTCACATTATCCATACCATCATTTTCCTCGTGGTTGTGATAATGACATTGTTACGGTTCTTGAAAGTGAGGTGCTCTGATATTATCTCTCCTGAGATCTTCACGTGAGTTTTTCGTTCAATTATGGGGTTAGAATTTGTCCTCACTGCACACCATCATGTTTCACTGGATCATAATTCTTTGCTATTTCTTTGGTGCCGCATTTGTGGAGTGGGACTATATTCGTTCTCTTAAGCAGCGGTGGGATAATATAGCAGTATCTATAGTATTTAATTAAAAATATGCAACTTATTGATATAAACAGAAGTGTGTAAGATTTATCTGTCAGAGTGCATAATATTTATCAGGCTTCAGTTTCAGACTGTTATGCTTTAGGTTGTACCACCTGAATGGTCGATGTCAGTCAACCTACCAACTTCATGGTTGATGTCAGTCAACCTACTAACTTAATCGTTGATGTCAATCAACCTACTAACTTAATGGTTGATGTCAATCAACCTACTAACTTAATAGTTGATGTCAGCCAACCTACTAACTTAATGGTTGATGTGAGTCAACCTACTAACTTAATGGTTGATGTCAGTCAACCTACTAACTTAATGGTTGATGTCAGTCAACCTACTAACTTAATGGTTGATGTCAATCAACCTACTAACTTAATAGTTGATGTCAGCCAACCTACTAACTTAATGGTTGATGTGAGTCAACCTACTAACTTAATGGTTGATGTCAGTCAACCTACTATCTTAATGGCTGATGTCAGTTAACCTATCAACTTTATTTTTGATGTCAGTCAACCAGTGATACTCAAAGTACATTACTGTGTTTGCTTTGTGTGTTTATACTTCATCTTATATCTTATTCGCTGTTTTGAAACGATAAGGCAGAGAGAGAGAGAGAGAGAGAGAGAGAGAGAGAGAGAGAGAGAGAGAGAGAGAGAGAGAGAGAGAGAGAGAGAGAGAGAGAGAGAGAGGGAGAGAGAGAGAGAGAGAGAGAAAGAGAGAAGAGAGAGAGAGAGAGAGAGAGAGAGAGAGAGAGAGAGAGAGAGAGAGAGAGAAGAGAGAGAGAGAGAGAGAGAGAGAGAGAGAGAGAGAGAGAGAGGAGAGGGAGGGGGGGGGGGGGGGGGGGGGGGGGGGGGGGAGAGAGAGAGAGAGAGAGGGAGGGAGGTAAACAAACACTGAGGGAGGGGAGGATGGAGTCAGTTATACAAGATCATCTTTATTACGCCATATAACGCGGCTATTTAACTCACTAAGTCAGCTTTACTCTTAACAAACGACTCAACAGCCGGAGCCACAGTGACCTCCCTTCATGCTGTCGTATGTCTCACACATACTGAGGGACTCATTACCTCATTCTCCTCCTCATCTTCCACCCTTCTATTCTGTATTGGACTGAAGAAGCCACTGGCTGGCGAACCGATTCCTTCAGGACAGGTGCTTCTTGACTTGTAATAACATCAAAAGTGCCCGATCAGCCGGGCTGTGGTTCGTACGTTGGATTGTGTGCGGCAAGCAGCAACAGCCTGATTGATCAGGCCCTGATCCACCAGGAGGCCGCGGGGACTTTGACCCTCCTAACGACCTCCAGGTAGACTCCAGGTAAGTAGAAGAATTTTCTGAATGTAGACTCCAAGATGTTGGTGCTTCACGTCTCCTGGTCCTGGTGCACCTCACTCCTTCATTCTCTGTTATGGACTGATGAAGCCACTGGTTGGTACCTACCGTCCGCCTATCATACTAGGAGTGGATTCTGATACATGGGACCGTTATCCGTTATGTGTCTTTGATTCAGTATCCACTGTTTTACCTCGGCTGGGTTTTGGGATCCATTAAAAAAAACATAAACAGGACATATACACCGAGGGGTGTGTCTCTCAGTGCACGTGTCTCTCAGTGCACGTGTCTCTCAGTGCACGTGTGTCCTCGTCACGTGTGTCCACAGTGTCTCTCAGTGCACGTGTCTCTCAGTGCACGTGTGTGTCTCTGTGCATGTGTGTCTCTCAGTGCACGTGTGTGTCTCAGTGCACGTGTCTCTCAGTGCACGTGTGTCTCAGTGCACGTGTCTCTCAGTGCACGTGTGTCTCAGTGCACGTGTGTCTCAGTGCACGTGTGTCTCAGTGCACGTGTGTCTCAGTGCACGTGTGTCTCAGTGCACGTGTCTCTCAGTGCACGTGTGTCTCAGTGCACGGGTGTCTCTCAGTGCACGTGTCTCTCAGTGCACGTGTGTCTCAGTGCACGTGTGTCTCAGTGCACGTGTGTCTCTCAGTGCACGTGTCTCTCAGTGCACGTGTCTCTCAGTGCACGTGTCTCTCAGTGCACGTGTCTCTCAGTGCACGTGTCTCTCAGTGCACGTATGCTAAGAATTTACTTGAATCTCTATTTTATATATTAGAATATACTTCTCTGTAGTGAATAGATGACATGTAGTTTAGAAACCCTTGTGTAGTCGATAGGCTTTAATCTCCATTAACCTACCAATCAAAAGAGAGAATCACTTATCTGGCAGTGTCCCAAGACGATGATTGGCTAACTGGTGCCAGACACAGCAGTCTCCTCCACTCGCGTCACTTATCTAGATTTCAGACTGGCACCCAAGCGGCTTCGTTATTACGGAGAAACTGCTGGTTGGCGAAACGTCTCTGTAACAAAGTTTCCCAAATATTACACAAGTCTCTCATTCTTCAACATGCCGCTTTTCTAAACCATTTGCACCACACAGAAATAAAATAATAAATGTACATACATACTGGTCACAAACCGGGCCGCGGGGGCGTTGACCCCCGGAACTCTCTCTCCAGGTATACTTACTGTTTTCAATGTCTTTATTCCGATTTCTTGGTATTTTATACATCTTGCAATATGCGCCTCATGATGTGCACTCCGTGTCGTTGACTTGTGCAACTGCGCCTCACCTTTGACAGTGTGTAAGTCTCCATATTGTTGCTTCAGCTTCTCATTGTTCCAGACTATGGAACATAACTCTTCTCCAGGATTAGGGACTGATCACCTCAAAAGTAAGTCTTCAAGGGTGATGGACTGATTACATCGTCTTTACATCTCTACTACTCCTGCTGTCTCCTCTATTTTCGACTGAAGAAGCCTACTGTTGCAGAGGTGTCTTATTTATCAACTTCTGGGTATTGTATATCAATATCATATTCAACCCGTATTGTGCACTCCATATTGTGCACTCCATATTGTGCACTCCATATTGTGCACTCCCTATTGTGCACTCCATATTGTGCACTCCATATTGTGCACTCCATATTGTGCACTCCATATTGTGCACTCCATATTGTGCACTCCATATTGTGCACTCCATATTGTGCACTCCATATTGTGCACCTCATTTCCATGCTGTGGACGGAAGCACAACGGCATTATGGTCCACACAGACACTAAGCTACGAGAGTGTAAATAACGGGACAACTGACACCAACGAGCGACTCTGATCTGCTCCTCATAAGGTTTGACCCAAACATAACAAACATATATTTTTAATAATGTGTCTCGAGCGAGTGGAGAAAGTGACAGTAACATTAAAATGTAGTTCATATAAGTAAACACAGTTACGAGAGGATTATGACGACATTTCAGTCTGTCCTGGACTTTGTTATAACTTTTATTCAACCTTCAACAAGTCTGAGAAAATGAAAATTCCTGGGAACTCAGGAACGTTCACATTTTAGTGTTACTGTTACTTATTCTGAGTGATTATCTGATGGTTACCAGTAGTGTTGCTTGCGTTACCCCTAGCGGCCTGGTTCCAGACCAGGCCTCTTGCTTGCTGGCCTGATCCATCAGGCTGGTGGTACCCACCACCCGCATTCTGACGTATGCAACACAGCCTGGCTGATCAAGAAATGGTCTGAGGAATTTGTCGAGTTACCTCTTGAAGACAGTCAGGGATATCTGTTGGTAATTTCCCTTATGCATAAAGGAAGTTTGTTGAAGAGTCGTGGTCCCTTTACACTTTTTGAATTCTCTCTCACTTCCATGTTTTTCAATGGATATATTTTGCACCTTCTGCCAAGTCTCTTGTGATCACGTGTAGCAATTTCGGGGTGCAGATTTGGGGCCAATAGATTAGTATGTATTTTTCTTGCCTACGTTTTATGGAGTACAGTTCAAGGGACTTCTGGTACTCCCATTACACGAGCGATGAAGGTTCTCTCTACATCTTCGAGCTCTGCAATGTCGCCTGCCTTGGAAGCGGTCGTTAATTTTAGCAATATTTTAACCTAGTGAGAATGAGTGACATGGAGAGAGTCATTTTTCACTTGGCATCTTCTGTTTTGAAAATTCTAGTTTTCCAACTTATTTTCATTGAAACTGAGATGATGATATTGCTGTTTTCCTTGAATGTGAAATCTAACATTATCACTCCAAGGTCTCTTACATTTGACTTATGTTCTACTGAGTGATTTAAGTTTGTCTTGTACTCTGATCTTGCATGTTAGCTTCAGATGTCAAGATATTTAGAGTAAGTGACGTGGACACAGTCAGAAACAATAGAACTGCTTGTAGGTGCATTTTTTTTCAAGCATGAGAGGAGTAAATATGTATGAAGTAAGACACTATGGTGGTTGTTGGTACTGGGGAGGTACTCTGGTCTCTGGGATCAACTGACGTGTACTCGCTGGTACTCCTTCTGCCAGGAACAATGCAGTTTGTCATCTGGAAATAAAGGAGCTACGTGGAGCACTCGGGCACAAAGCTGCGTGTGAAACGTGAAACAAAAGATCCCAAGAATTAGGAGTGGCGGCCACACCTGTTCCTGGCTGTAGGGGCGGCGTCCCTCAGGACTGTTGACCTCACCCATTTTGTTGGTAAAGTTTCCCCCTAATACTTAAATTTCTTCGCGTAACTTTTAGCATCTAAGGAAGTGCTTTACCCCATTTCTGCTAATGACACAAATAAATTTAATTCTGCTGCTTAATCTATAGAAGGAATGAAAGAAATGTCATCTATGGTAGTGCGCGTTGCTATGGTTACCATTGTTGGCTGCAGTCATAAGGTTCTCTGGCACAATACAAGGGAGGAACCAGGTATATAATGAATACTTGGCGGTCCTACCAGGGTGAATAACAACTCAACAGGACCACAAAAGTGAACGCTTGCAGTGAGTGTTTTTAACAGAGAGAGAGAGAGAGAGAGAGAGAGAGAGAGAGAGAGAGAGAGAGAGAGAGAGAGAGAGAGAGAGAGAGAGAGAGAGAGAATACTTACCAATATGTGGTTGCAGGGGTCGAGTCTCGGCTCTTGGTCCCGTGTGTTTGTGTGCGCGCGAGCGCGTGCGTATGTGTACTCACCGAGTTGTGGTTGCAGGGATCGAATCACAGCTCCTGGCCCCGCCTCTTCACTGGTCGCTAATAGATCACTCTTGCTGCTCCATGAGCTTTATCGTACAACTTCTTAAGGATCCGACCTCCACTACATCACTTCCATGATTGTTCCACTTCCAGACAACTCTGTGACTGAAGAAATACTTCCTAATATCCCTGTGATTCATTTGAGTCTTCAACTTCCAAGTGTGACCCCTTGTTGTTGTGTCCCATCTCTGGAACTTCCTGTCTCTGTTCACTTTGTCAATTTCTCTCAGTATTTTATATGTCGTTATCATGTCCCTCCCCCGTATCTCTCCTGTCCTCCAGTGTCGTCAGGTCGATTTCCATAACCTTTCCTCATAGGACATGCCCCTTAGCTCCGGTACTAGTCTTATTGCAAGCCTTTGCACTTTTCCTTACATGCTTGGCTAGGTGTGGGTTCCAAACTGATGCTGCATACTACAATATAGGCCTGACATACACGGTGTACAGGGTCCTGAACGATTCTTTATTGAGATGTCTGAATGTTATTCTTAAGTTTGCTAGGCGCCCATAAGCTGCAACAGTTATTTGGTTGATGTGCACCTCAGGAGATGTGCCCGGTGTTAAACTCACCCCAAGATCCTTTTATTTGAGTGAGGTTTGTAGTCTCTGGCCCCTGGACTGTACTCCGTTTGCGGTCTTCTTTGCCCTTCCCCAATCTTCATGACTTTTCACTTGGAGGGGTTGAACTCCAGGAGCCAGTTTCTGTCCAGATCCCTTTGTAGTTCCGCCTGGTCCTCGTCTGATTGAATTCTTCTCATCAACTTATCATCTGCAAACAGGGACACTTCTGAGTCTATTCCTTCGGTCATGTCGTTCACATATACCAGAAACAGCACCGGTCCTAGGACTGACTCCTGTGGAACCAGGCTCATCACAGGTGCCCACTCTGACACCTCGTCACGTGCCATGACTCGCTGATGTCTTCCTGATAGGTATTCCCTAATCCATTGCAGTGCCTTCCCTGTTATAACTGCCTGGTCCTCCAGCTTTTGCACTAATCTCTTGTGTGGAACTGTGTCAAAAGCCTTCTTACAGTAATAGAAAACGCAGTCAACCCACCCCACTCTCTCTTGTCTTACTGCTGTCACCCTGTCATAGAATTCCAGTAGGTTTGTGACACAGGATTTCCCATCTCTGAAACTGTGCTGGTTGTAGTTGATAAGATCATTCCTTTCTAGGTGCTCACCACTCTTCTCCTGATAATCTTCTCCATGACTTTGCATACTATACATGTCAGTGACACTGGTCTGTTGTTTAGAGTTTCGTATCTGTCTCCTTTTTTAAAAATTGGGACTACATTTGCTGTCTTCCATACCACAAGTAGTCGCCCTGTTTTGATAGATGTGTTGAAGATTGTTGTTAGTATTACACATAGCGCCTCTTCTCCCTCTCTCAGGACCCATGGAGAGATGTGATCCGGCCCCATCGCCTTTGAGGTATCTAGCTCACTTAACAGCCTCTTCACTTCCTCCTCGGTGGTATGTATTATGTCCAACACTTGATGGTGTACCCCACTTCTCCATCTTTTTGGAGTCCCTTCTGTTTCCTCTGTGAACACTGCTTTGAATCTCATGTTGAGCTCCTCACATACTTCTTGGTCGTTTCTTGTGATCTCCCCTCCTTCCTTTCTCACCCTGATTACCTGGTCCTTGACTATTGTTTTCCTCCTGATGTGGCTGTACAACAGCTGCGGGTCAGATTTGGCGTTCACTGCTATGTCATTTTCGTATTGTCACTGGGCCTCCCTTCTTACCTGTGCATATTCATTTCTGGCTCTACGACTGCTCTCCTTATTCTCCTGGGTCGTTTGCCTTCTAGACTTCTTCTATTCTCTAGCACACTTGGTTTTGGCCTCTCTACACCTTTGAGTGAACCAAGGGCTCATCCTGGCCTTCTCGTTATTTCTGTTACTCTTGGGTACAAACCTCTTCTCAGCTTCCTGGCATATTGTTGTCACATATTCCATCATCTCATTTGCTGACTTCCTTGCCAGTGCTATGTCCCACTGAACCTCATGCAGGAAATTCCTCATGCCGCTGTAGTCCTCTCTCTTCTAGTTTGGCATCATCCTGCTACCCTCTCCACTTGTAACTCTACTATGTATTCGAAGCTCAGAACCACGTGGTCACTAGCTCCGAGGGTATTTCATATGTCCTCAATATCTGCTCTACTCAAGGTGAATATTAGGTCCAGTCTTGCTGGGTCATCCTCTCCTCTCTCTCTGGTAGTGTCCCTTACGTGTTGGTACATAAGGTTTTCCAGTACCACCTCCATCATCTTAGCCCTCCATGTTTCTGGGCCCCCATGTGACTCCAAGTTCTCCCAATCAATTTCTTTGTGATTGAAGTCACCCACAATCAGTAGCTTTGCCCTGCTCGCATGAGCTCTTCTGGCCACTTCAGCCAGTGTGTCAACCATCGCTCTGTTACTCTCATCATACTCTTGCCTTGCCTCCTGCTGTTCTGTGGTGGGTTATACATCACTGCAATTATCACCTTGGGACCTCCAGTCTGAAGTGTTCCTATTATGTAGTCTCTTTCTTCTCCTCTGCCTCTCCAGCTCATCAAAATCCCATTGGCTTTTTGATGAGCAGTGCCACTCCTCCACCCCCTCTGCTCCCACTGTCTTTCCTCAGGATCTGATATCCCATTGGAAAGATGGCATCTGTTATCATTCCTGTGAGCTTGGTTTCGGTGAGAGCTATGATGTCCGGTGATGCCTTTTTGATTCTTTTGTGCCACTCCTCCCACTTATTCGTTATTCCATCAGCGTTGGTGTACCATACCTTCAGTTTCCTCTCCAACACTGTGTTCAGGGGGTCTGTGAGGGTGGGGGCCTGGAAGTGTGCTGTGGAATTCAACAGCATATCTTGGGGTGGGGGCTGTAAGTGTGGATTGTGGTTTGTGTTGGGATAGTGTGTTTGGCTGTGGAGTTCTGATGGTGGTTTTGTGTGTGTTTGCACTTGTTGCACTGCCCTGCTCTGGTTGCCCTCTGTTGACTCTGTCCATGTCTCTCTTCCAAGCCCCTTTCATTTCTGTGTCTTCTCCCTCAGCTGCTGTCGTTGTGCTGCTGTCTAGGAACACCCTCTTGTATTCTGTAAACCGTGGTTTCTCTTGCAGGATCCTGTTCTGCACCATTTCTGTCTTGAAAATCAGTTTTACCGGCCGATTTCTCCCCTTCAAGTACCCTCCTATTCTCTGAAAATTTACTATCTCAGTCATATCCTCATTGCTGATTTCTTTGATGATGTTTTCATTCTCCTGTTTTTCTTTCTGCCATCTTTCATTATGTGTCCTCCCTTCGCTCTCTTAAAACCCATGAATAAACATTGCCTTTCCCTCTGTGTCCCGTTTGTACATAGCCATTGTCTCCCTTATTTTTTCCTGTAACTCTTGGTGGCATGGTCGTGCCTTTGCATGGGACCTGTCACCTTCTCACCTGTGTGTGTGTGTGTGTGTACTCACCCAATTGTACTCACCTAATTGTGATTGCAGGGGTCGATTCACAGTTCATGGCCTTACCTCTTCACTGGTTGCCACTAGGTGCACTCTCTCCCTGCTCCATGAGCCTTACCATACCTCTCCTGTGTGTGTGAATGTGTACTCCCCTAATTATTCACCTAATTGTGGTTGCAGGGGTCTAGTCATAGCTCCTGGCCCCGCCTCTTCACTGGTCACTACTAAGTTCACTCTCTCATGTGTTCGAGAGCCTTATTGTACCACTTCTTAAAGCACACAATATGCTTGCTGAAAGAATAACTGGAAAACTAGGCAGATCTTTAACATTTTAACCAATCGATCACAAATATAAGTGACAGAGTTAAGTCGGAAGCTGCCACAGTGAAAAGCTGTTCCACAAGGCACAGTACTCGCGCCCATCCTGTTCCTCATCCTCATATCCGACACAGACAGAGATGTAAACTACAGCTCCGTGTCTACTTTTGCAAATACTAGAATCTGTATGAGGCTATCATCCATCGAGGACACGGTAAATCTCCAAGTGAATGTATACAAAGTCTTCCAATGGGCAATGGAAAACAATATGATGTTTACTGGAGACAAATTTCAGTTACTCTGTTATGGAAAACTTGAGGTAAAAAAAGCTGGAACGAAGTATAAAACAAATTCTAACCAAACAATAGAGCAAAAAACTAATGTGATGGACTTGGGAGTGTTAATGTCAGAGGATCTCACCTTCAAGGACCACAACTGTGTCACTATCATATCTGCGAGAAAAATGATAGGTTGGATAATGAGAACTTTCAAAACGAGGGATGTCAGTGATGATCTTTTTTTCTAGGCTGGAATACTGCTGTACACTAACAGCTCCATTCGAGGCAGGTGAAATCGCAGATCTAGAGAATGTACAGAGAACCTTCACTGCATGTATTAGTTCAGTCAAGCACCTTAATTACTGGGAACGCTTGGAGTCAATTGACCTGTATTTCCTGGAATGCAGCGAAAAAAGACTCATCATAATATACACCTGGAAAATCCTAGATTGAATGATCCCAAATCTGTACACGGAAATCATCTACGAAAGCAAAAGACTCGGCAGACTATGCAACATCCCATTGAAAAGCAGGGGTGCCATGAGTACACTAAGAGATAACATAGGAAGTGTCAGGGGCTCAGAACTGTTCAACTGCCTCCCAGCATACCTAAGGGGCATTACCAAAAGACCCCTGGCTGTCTTCAAGAGGGAACTGGGAAGATACCTAAAGTCAGTACCTGACCAGCCGGGCTGCAATTCGTATGTTGAATTGCATGCTGCCCACAATAACAGCCTGGATGATCAATCTCTGATCTAACGTAAGGTTTGGTCATAAACCGGGCCGCGGGGAGGTTAACATCTAGAACACCCTCTAGATAGCAGGTAACAAGTATCAGGTCAGAAGAGAATGGCTAGATTAGTTAGTAATTCAAATATTCATGGATTACTTCAGTGGTCTACCTGGAGTGCATTCCGGGGATCGACGTCCCCGCGGCCCGGTCTATGACCAGGCCTCCCGGTGAATCAGGGCCTGATCAACGAGGCTGTTACTGTTGGCTGCACCTAGTCCAACGTACGAACCACAGCCCGGCTGATTCGGCACTGACTTTAGGTATCTGTCCAGCTCCCTCTTGAAGACAACCAAAGGTAATGCCCCGTATGGTTGGTGGGAGGCTGTTGAACGGTCTTGGGCCCGGGACACTTATTGTGTTTTCTCTAAGTGTACCAGTGGCGCCCCTACTTTTCACTGGGGGTACGTTGCACCATCTGCCAAGTCTTTTGTTGCTTTCGTATGGAGTGATTTCTGTGTGCATATTAGGGATCAGTCCCTCCAGAATCTTCCAGGTGTAGATTATGATATATCTCTCTCGCCTGCACTCCAGTGAATATAAGTCTAGTGCTTCCAGGCGTTCCCAGTAGTTAAGGTGTTTGATGGAACTTATACGTGCAGTAAAGGTTCTCTGTACATTCTCTAGATCTGCAATTTCACCTGCCTTGAATGGGGATGTTAATGTACAGCAGTATTCTAGCCTAGAGAGAACAAGTGATTTAAAAAGGATCATCATTGGCTTAGCATCTCTTGTCTTGAATGTTCTCATTATCCATCCTATCAGTTTCCTCGCAGATGTGATAGTGACATTGTTGTGGTCCTTGAAGGTGAGGTCTTCGGACATTACCACACCCAGGTCCTTCACATTACTTTTCTGCTCTATTGTGTAATTAGAGTTTGTAATATACTCAGTCCTAGCTATTATTTCCTCCAGTTTTCCATAACGGAGTAGTGGAGCACCTAGAAAAAGAGTGTGATCATAAATAACAATCATTATCCCTTTACAGACTGTAAATTCTGGGTTTATATCTTCTTGGAGAGTTGCAGTGTCCTCAATGGATGACACTCTCATGCAGATCCTAGTATCATCTGCAAAGGATGATACAGTGCTATGGTTTACATATCTGTCTATGTCTGATATGAGAATGAGGAACAGGATAGGTGCGAGTACTGTGCAGAAGAGCATCTCTGAATGCACAAAACTTCGAACCTAGAAGTGTATAGGCTACAGCAGCAGAAGGGCCATAATGGGTTCCACTCAAGTCTGCTAAGAACAGTAAACTGAGGCTGCAGTGGACACAAGCTCACCTAAACTGGATATATAAGATTCGAAAAGTTTCGCCTGGTCTGAAGAATGACGCTTTCAGCTGCGACATGCAGGTGGTAGGGGTCAGAATTTGGTGTAAACCTTTGGGATGTGGTGGAACGGGAGGTTCGCAGCATGAAGGTACAACCGACAGATCTGCATCAACTGTATGAGGCTATCAGGTCAACAAGAACTAGAATCTCTAAGGAATATTTCCATCGCCTTGTTGAATCCATGCCATGAAGAATGTAGGCTGTTCTCAAGGCAAAGGAGGATCCTACCCATTACTAGTAGTGTGTACCTAATAAAGTGGCCACTGAATGTATATGTGATTGTGTAACAACACTATTGTAAATACACACACAAGTACAGGTTGGACAAACACACTTTATTAAAGTTTCAAGTGTAGGTTGGTTTACCACTGACTTGCCTCTCAACGTTTCGTCTTCCCTAATCTCCCGCTTCCCTTTCTTTCCCTCTCCCCAAGTCGTCCATTCTTTCCCAGGCCACAACACTTCTCGGCCTCTCTCCCCTCGCCACAAGGGGAGTCCCGTCACAGCAGGTGGTCGCCTGGACATGTTACCCACTATGTTACGGCTCCTTCTGGCCGAGGGTAAATTTCATGGTGTGGGAAAGACTGAGGTGACGGGAGGTTGGTGGAAGAATTGATTTTGATTTCTTGCTTTAAGGCAAACTGCCAGAAGCACTTGTAGCCAAGTGTATACACTTTTACCCGAAATTCTGTGTATGCAATGGGCTTTCTGATCATTGTATAGTTTGTATATGCAATGATTTGAAATGAAGAATTTGAATTTGCATCTGCATCTTATTGGCCTTTATCACGCCCTTGATGTCATCTATGGTCTGTATAAATTGTATCATGTTCTTGTAAGAATAAAGATTTATTATTATTATTATTATTATTATTATTATTATTATTATTATTGGTAAAGCCCCTAGCATTATCCTGGCTTCAACATCCGCCAGTCCGTTTACGTTGCAAGATGATTCTTAAATGTGTTACCTCTATACTTTTGATATACCTTTGATGAGTTTCGAGAGTTTTTCTATTCCCGGAGTCCGGCCATTGACTAGGCTTAAGAGATGCTTGCCTGGTCAACCAGGCTGTTGCGTCGTGTCAGTATCATATATACACTTGTGTAGTGTATCAGCATTCATCCTAGTTATACAGCTGGTCCCTTTGCGTGTGACGTCACGATACCCGCTGACGTCAGAGGCTCAGCTCATGTGCATAGCCACGCATAGGCGCCTACCCTCACAAGTCATAGACCTACAAGCTGAACGGACGGGGGCTGGGATCTCTCCTCACAGACAAGTAAATATATCGTAACCATCCTTACAAGGAGTGTCTTTGACAACCTAAATATCTCTCCCAAGACCCACCCGATATTGCTGCTGGCGGCCCACTGGCCCACATATTCATCACAGCCTGGCTGATCTTTAACCTGGTGGAAATACTTGTCCAATTTCTTCTTGAAGACTACTGTTTGCTAACGGCCTCTTCCAAGGAAGGCGAAATTGCAGTTCTAGGGAATATACAGAGAAAATTTTCACTGCACGTATTAGGACAGATAAGAACCTCAATTACTGGAACCGTTTGAAGTCCCTTGACTTGTACTCCTTGGAATGTAGGCAAGAAAGATTCATTATAATTTACACCGGGAAAATCCTATAGGGACTTGTCCCAAATCTGCACACAGAAATCACTCCCTACGAAAGCAAAAGACTCGGCAAGCAGTGCAACATTCCCCACTGAAAAGCAAGGGTGCCATGAGTACACTAAGAGATAACACAATAAGTGTCAAGGGTCCAAGACTTTTCAACTGCGTCCCATCATACATAGGGGGTTTACCAATAGACACCTGGCTGTCTTCAAGAGGGAGCTTAACAGATGCGTAAAATCAGTACCTCACCAACCGAGCTGTGGTTCCTTCGTTGGGTTGCGTGCGGCCAGCAGTAACAACATGGTTGATCAGGCCCTGATTCACCGCGAGGCCTGGTCATGGGCCGGACCACGGGGGGGGGGGTTAACCCCCGAACAACCTCCATGAAGACTCCAGACAAGACTTCCACACTTCTGGTAAGATGTTGAACAGTCTGGCGCTACGGACGTTGATACAATACTCTCTTATGGTGCCTACGGAGCCCTTGCTTGACCTGATGACCTGCTGATCTTTGTTCGTGGAAATGTGATTGTAAAATCCACAGGCTGATAAGAAGACACTCTGGCTGAATGGAAACTTTACTGAGACTTTGATGAATCTTAGTTTGCAAGTGAAACATTATCTCAATAAAGATCTTTCATTCTCCCATAATGCCTTTTCATCATTAACACTCATTGTATCACAGTGAATTACAGACACTCTCGGGGCTCGAACTACATCCTCATGAGAATCAAATTCTATATCTAGTGCTGGACCAGGACGAAAGTTATATCTTATTTCTTGCTTCAAAGTAATTTCTTTGGGTAATTTATCAACTTTATAATTCTATTGCCTATCTCAACATGCTTGCTCTAGTTCTCATCTAGGGAGATGATAACGGGAGTAGATTTAGTCTTCAGTATTGCATTTATTGTATAATTACATTACTGTATCATTGTATGCTACACTTCATAGTTGTATATATTACTTCATCATATACTACACGACGTCAATATATACTACACCACGTCAATGTATAGTACACCACGTCAATGTATACTGCACCACGTCAATATATACTACACCACGTCAATGTATACTACACCACGTCAATGTATACTACACCACGTCATTGTATACTACACCACGTCAATGTATACTACACCACGTCAATGTATACTACACCACGTCAATGTATACTACACCACGTCATTGTATACTACACCACGTCAATGTATACTACACCACGTCATTGTATATTACACCACGTCAATGTATACTACACCACGTCAATGTATACTACACCACGTCAATGTATACTTCACCACGTCATTGTATACTACACCTACAGATTCTTATTTAAATCCAACAGTGAATATAATTGATGACAGTTCCCTACTAATAATTAAGGGAGAACTTTCTTCTTTAGCAGTTGCGACTGATTGAAGAAAAGGTTAATTTTTGTGATACCTTTTGTTCCAGCTGTGTGATAGGCACACAACTGGAACAAAAATTAGCTGTTTCCCTGTAATTTCCATCACACAAGATGGATTTCAAAAATATTGAAATCTGTCAGCTTGAGTGGGAGACTTCAGCTGGGCTTTCAGGATATCGTCAGGTATTCCACTAAAGGTTCAGAAGCTATGGATATTTTTGAAATCTTCGTTCCAGCAGAGCTGAAGATATTACAGCGTTATTACCATCTCTGAGCTCGACTCTTTAAGTATTGTTGATTCTGTGTCATCACTGAAGACTCTTGACTCACACAATGGTTGTAACAACATGCTCACTGGAGAAGCCATATCTAGATACTCGAAGATCAGAGAAATGGGAATTAATATACATTTATTTTATTCATTCCCTCATTCACTGAATTTCTCCCTCACGATAATGTTGATAAGTTAGCCAAAGAAAGTTCCCTGAAAGAAAATGTAGAATATAACTGTGGTATGTCCGTGTCTAGCATTAGGAAAAATATTAGAAGAGCAGCAAATAATGACACTGAATTGCATCATATAGAGTCCAGGAGAGACTGGAGGGCAAATATAAATGACAGTAGAAGAAATCCCAAAAGTTCCTTCTCTTGTGCAAACTCAGGACTAAAACCTCGTGCAGTATAGAACCTTACTTTAAGGAGATAGAACACATGCTGGTGACTGAAACGAAATGAGCGAAATACCGAATTCACAATACGACTCTGTGTTCCATGAACCACTGACCCCGGTTGACTTCGAAGAAGCAATCGACAGCATAACTAAGCATTCTGCCTACCTGGAGTCTATCTGGAGGGCATTCCGGGGATCAACGTCCCCGCGGCCCGGTCTATGACCAGGCCTCCCGGTGGATCAGGGCCTGATCAACGATGCTGTTACTTCCCGGCTGATCTGGCACTGACTTTAGGTATCTGTCTAGCTCCCTCTTGAAGACAACCAGGGGTCTACTGGTAATGCCCCTTATGGCTGGTGGGAGGCTGTTGAATAGTCTTGGGCCCCGGACACTTATTGTGTTTTCTCTTAGTGTACCAGTGGCGCCTCTACTTTTCACTGGGGGTACGTTGCACCATCTGACAAGTCTTTTGCTTTCGTATGGAGTGATTTCTGTGTGCATATTAGGGACCAGTCCCTCTAGAATCTTCCAGGTGTAGATTATGATATATCTCTCTCGCCTGCACTCCAGTGAATATAAGTCTAGTGCTTCCAGGCGTTCCCAGTAGTTAAGGTGTTTGATGGAACTTATACGTGCAGTAAAGGTTCTCTGTACATTCTCTAGATCTGCAATTTCACCTGCCTTGAATGGGGATATCAATGTACAGCAGTATTCCAGCCTAGAGAGAACAAGTGATTTAAAAAGGATCATCATTGGCTTAGCATCTCTTGTCTTGAATGTTCTCATTATCCATCCTATCAGTTTCCTCGCAGATGTGATAGTGGCATTGTTGTGGTCCTTGAAGGTGAAGTCTTCGTACATTACCACACCCAGGTCCTTCACATTACTTTTCCGCTCTATTGTGTGATTGGAGTTTGTAATATACTCAGTCCTAGTTATTATTTACTCCAGTTTTCCATAACGGACGAAAGTCGTAGAATTCTATACTCATCGAATATTGAAAGAAACCATTATCTCGACCTTTGGTTTTTAATGGAGGAGTGTAGACCCAGGTACACCACAGTCATTAAGAACCACCTATATTCTTAAACTTCACAAAGGTTTTGGTAAAACAATTGTGAAAAACTATAGACCAATAACTCTACCTTCACACATTATTAAAAATGTTCAAACTGGTCCTAAAAAGCAAGATTGTCAATCACTCGGAATTGTGACACTAGCACAGCTCATGACAGCAGGGGTTTAGAGCAGGTCGCTCCTGCCTTTCATAATTGCTAAACCGTTAAAACATGTCTTGGATGATCTAGAAGACAAACTAAATTCTAATGTAGAGTAATCTGATTTTGCTAAGCCATCAACGAGTGTGACCATGGAGTAATAACGTACAAAATGTATACAAAAGGGAGAAAGGGAAATGTGGGCAGATGGATATTTAACTTTCTATCAAAAATAATCCAGAGATGGGTAGTAATAGTGAATATATTATAGTCAGAGGCTGCCACAGTGACAAGCTCTGTTCTTGAAGGCACAGCAATTGCATGGCTTCTTTTTCCTTCTAATATCCAACATAGACAAAAGCATAAATCATAGCAACCTAACATCTTTTTGCTGATGACACCAGAATCTCTATAAGAGTCGTCTGTTGAAGACAGTGAATCTTCAAGAGGATGTAAATTAAGTCTTCCGGTGACCTCAGGCAACAATATGATGTTCATAGTTTCAGTTGCTCCTCTATTGAAGAATGGAGTAAATAAAGAATGAAACGGTGTACAGACAAACTTTAATAATTCAATAGAGCGAAAGTTCTATGTGTGAGACCTGGGAGTGACGATGTAAGACCTTCCAATCAAGCAAGAGTAATAGCAACAATGTTGTTATTTCTACTACAAGGAAAATGATAGGCTGGATAACTAGAACTTTCAAAACACTTGTCATGTTTAAGTGCTTCATCACACATTTACCGATCTGGGTCCGTCATTAACACCTACAGAAGAGAAGGACATTAAGATAGGATAAGATAAGATTTTGTTCGGATTTTTAACCCGGGGGGGTTAGCCACCCAGGATAACCCAAGAAAGTCAGTGCGTCATCGAGGACTGTCTGTCTTATTTCCATTGGGGTCCTCAATCTTGTCCCCCAGGATGCCACCCACACCAGTCGACTAACACCCAAGTACCTACTTGCTGCTAGGTGAATATGACAACAGGTGTACGGAAACAGATCGAAATGTTTCCACCCCGCCGGGAATCGAACCCGGGCCCTCCGTGTGTGAAGCGAGAGCTTTAGCTAGGACAAATATCAAATAAGAGATTTATCGAAGATTCTGCTGCTGGTTACATGTCGTCGAGGAGACTACGAGTCGGTACCCAAGATGACAAACATCTTCGTTCTTTTGTAATATTAAAATTTAGATATGATAAATGCTTAATGGTCAAGGACTGACCAAAAACGCCATCAGGCTTGTTTCAATTTGTTGTACAGATGAGAATTGTTCCAGTCATGGCATTGTCTTCTTTATTCTATTTCACAAAGAAAAATTAATTGTGCAGTTTAAAGCTAAACCGAGTGGGGTCAGAAATGCTCTTATTGTCACACAATTGCAGTGAGGCCTAGATACTCTCTCCAATATACAGGGAATAGGAGGACAAGAGTTGCGTGCTCTGTGTATTGATGTACGGTAGTGTTACTGCCTCCCTCTTTATCTCACCACACAAGCCACCATTTAATACCCAGGGCAACTACTGAAGTAACCACAGCTTAAAGGGGAGCCGTGTCAGGGAAGGCTACATGAAGGGAGGCTACACCTGCGACAAAGGTCATGCTTTATGTCCCAAGGACCACAAATTATGGCCATTTGTCTGCAGTTTGGTCCCCATAGAAGTTTTTTTTTTAGCATAACCTATGCCAATTACACCCGAAAGGCCTTATTTTTGTTGGAAATTTATTTCATACACATGGAAGACATTGACGTGATAAATTGTTCTGAATTTCTAATTTTGGTTTTAAATGCAGAAATGTGTTTTTCTGATAAGTTTAATGGAGAGGTAAAAATGGGTGATGCAAATGACAACAATTGAGCCCACCTTTTGTCTGGTTACACTTTAATTTCAACCGTAGGGAGCAACAATAGTGTTTGGAAGGGTTACAAGTTAGACAATGGTCAGCCCTGACGATAATAATCACTTGCTGACCACATATATTCGATTCTACATTGAATAGTTGAGAACTACAATGGCAAACTACCTGGCTGTGGTAAAGGCGTGTGTCTAGAGCCGTGAGACCTTTGCAGTCTACCTGTGTGCAGTTTTCGTTAGCATTTTTTAACGATTTCTGTTGAATTTATATTTTTATGTTAACATGTAGCGAACAGTATTGCACAGGACAACGAAGATACATAAATGCTACAGGAGACATTATGTACTGGCACAAAACTTCTTGCAACTCGCAATGGAACGAAATGTTGAAGGATTTCAGAATGAGCCTGACTAGGGTACCACACGACACTAGTAAGTGTGGGAAGGACGCCTGGGCTCAGTAATAATATTAATAATAATAATATCTTTATTTACAACAAGTACATGTACAAGGTATACAGTCCTAGCTGACATCAATGATATACTACTAATAGAAAGCCCCTTGTTTTGCTGAGCATTTCGGGAAAAATAGGTCAGTGTCCCAGGATGCGACTCACACCAGTCGACTAACACCCAGGTACCCATTTTACTGATGGGTGAACATAAACAACAGGTGTAAAGAAAAACGCCCAATGTTTCTAGCCTGGCTGAAATCGAATCCAGACCCTCGCCGTGTGAAGCGAGAGCTTTAGCCACCAGGCTGGGTCCGAACCAACTTAACTAGCTAGAGCATTTCACTGATGTTTCATGAGAGTCTGAGGTCGTGCACCTACTGAAGCATCTACCTAGAATTTCCTTCAACAATTCATGAGATGCCGTGGAGAAAGAATGGAATGCTTGCAGTCCGTTCTCTAAACCCAAGTGTACACAGAGGCTGCCAAACCACGGAACGGGTGGGATTTGAAACCATGGAAAGTAAGTTCTAAAACTCCAGGCCAGTCCGTAAACCATTCTGCCAGCTGGCTCTAATAGTTTGGTGAATCTTATTATAGCCAGGTGGCCAAGTGGTTAACACACTGGCCTGGATTTTAGGACTCACTCGCCATGGTTTCAATCCCCACCCATTTCCTGGTTTGTTTACATCCGTGTTACTACGATTTCGTGAGTCATGAGGCTACCAAGTCTGAAAGTATGGGGGGGGGGGTATAGTTTCCTCTACAGAAGCCATCAGGAAAAATATTAAGAAGTAATTTTAACACGCACTTTTGAATGGAGGAAAATATTTGACTAGTTATAATAGGTCAGGAAGAAATAGGCATTTTGGTAAAGCGATAAAATGACGTCACCATTTCAGAGTCTGATCCTCTGGCTTCATATTCGAGGTCCTGAGATGAACACCGAAGTGACGAACGATACTGGAAAGGCGAACACACATCATGGAGAGTTATAATAGGCTTCAAGTTTCTCTAAGCGTGTTCATGTTACTGATATCTCCCAGCAGAGGTTTTGTGGCGTCTAGTGAGGGAGATCAACCATGACTTTACTAAATATAATGTTCGTGGCTTCTTAACGACTTTAAAAAAGGAGGAGGCAAAGGGACTCGCCTTGTTGAATATCAACCAAATCAAATTTATGTTCACCGAATATCTTTTAGGTATTTTTTGCAGTTATCTTTATTTATATGACATTAGATACGTAAAGTTAAAAAGCTAACTGGCTACATTAATTGATATTCTAGTGTTTCAGATGCTGAGTCATCATGAGTCACAATGCCGTGGCAGAAACATTTCATAACAAACATTTAATAAAAGATAAAAGGTAAAGATTTTATTTATTTGTAAAGGTTACAATGTGTAATTACAATTTTGATTTATTAAGTACAGTATTAAGAAAGTCACTATCATGCTGGGGCATTTCGGACATTTGGAAAGAGAACCTTTTAACAACGTTTCGGTCCGTCCTGAAATATTTTACATTTGCGAGTTGATATTGATCCTGAAGACCGAAACGTCGTTTAAAGTTTTCCTCGTAAGTTATGACTTCTGTCGCTAATAGTCCCCTGGCTGCCTTCAAGAGGGAGCTGGACTACGTGCGGCCAGCAGAAACAGCGTGATTGATCAGGCCCTGATCCACCGGGAGGCCTGGTCGTGGACAGGGCCGCGGGGCCGTTGACCCCCGGAATACCCTCCAGACAAGTAGGTATATAGAGCGTGAAGTCTGCTAGCATCCATCTAGCAAACCTCATAAAAATAGTGATACCCTTAAGTATTTGTAAATTAATTATATAACTGAAAAGTATTAAACGTAGCATCTTGTCCTGGTAAGTGTTAATTTTACTAACACTTTAAGACAAGCACACTCGGCTGTACGACGCTGGAGAGTGTTTTTTGGGAGGAAATTGTTAAGGCCACAAGGCACGATAACGTAGTAATTCTAGGGGACTTTAACTTTAGTCAGATTGATTGGAATTTCTTGACAGGGAATTTAGAATCTAACGACTTTTTAGAAGTAGTTCAGGATTGTTTTTTGAAGCAGTTTGTGACAGAACCTACAAGGGGAAATAACCTACTTGACTTGGTTCTGGCAAACAAGGAAACCCTTGTTAATAACTTAGAAATTACAGAGGAACTCGGCACAAGCGACCACAAGTCAATTACCTTTAGCATTGAATGGTTGTATGATAATAGGGATAATTCAGTAACGGTCCCAGACTTTCGCTTAGCAGATTACAATGGGCTTAGGGAATACTTATTGTCTGTGGACTGGAGTAATGAAGAGGGCATCTTACTGACAAGGAGAATGATATGTGCTCTATTTTTAATAATTATTTTCTCTCGGTTTTCACACAGGAAGACACGAATAATATCCCAGTAATTAATTTTTATAGTGTCCCTGAAGAAGATAAATTATGTAATATCACAGTCACTAGCGAAATGGTTATGAAACAAGTAGACCGACTGAAACAAAATAAATCGCCGGGTCCTGATGAGCTTTTTGCAAGGGTTCTTAAGGAATGCAAATTAGAACTCTGTGAACCAATAACTAACATTTTTAATTTATCTCTTCCAACAGGTGTAGTGTCTGATATGTGGAAGATGGCTAATGTAATTCCTATTTTTAAAGCAGGGGACAAGTCACTACCGTCAAATTACCGCCCAATAAGCCTAACCTCAATTGTTGGCAAATTACTAGAGTCAATTATAGCTGATATTATTAGAAGTCATCTAGATAACCATAATTTGATTAATGATACTCAGCATGGATTCACGAGGGGCCGTTCCTGCCTATCTAATTTATTAACCTTCTTCAGTAAAGCTTTTGAGGCTGTTGATCATGATAAAGAATTTGATATTGTTTATTTAGACTTTAGTAAGACTTTTGATAGAGTACCGCACCAGAGACTGTTAAAGAAAGTGGCAGCTCATGGCATTGGGGGAAAAGTGCTGTCATGGATCGAGTCATAGCTCACTAATAGGAAGCAGAGAGTGTGCATAAATGGAGTTAAATCCGAATGGGGACTTGTAACAAGTGGTGTTCCACAGGGATCAGTCTTAGGCCCATTGTTATTTATAATATATGTCAGTGACCTTGACGAGGGAATTACTAGTGATATGAGTAAATTCGCCGACGACACGAAGATAGGTAGGATAATTGATTCAAACATAGATGTCATGGAACTACAGGAAGATTTAGACAAACTTAATTCGTGGTCAGAAAAGTGGCAGATGCAGTTCAATGTAGATAAATGCAAGGTTCTGAAGCTCGGGAGTGTCCATAACCCAAGCACTTATAAGTTAAATAACGTAGAACTTAGCCATACAGATTGCAAAAAGGACTTGGGGGTTATGGTAAGCAGCAACCTTAAACCAAGACAACAATGCCTAAGCGTACGTAATAAGGCAAACAGATTACTGGGATTTATATCAAGAAGTGTAAGCAACAGAAGTCCAGCGGTTATATTACAGCTTTATACATCATTAGTAAGGCCTCACCTAGATTACGCAGCTCAGTTCTGGTCTCCATATTACAGAATGGACATAAATTCGTTAGAAAACATTCAGCGTAGAATGACTAAATTAATATATAGCATTAGAAATCTTCCGTATGAAGAAAGATTGAAGACCCTTAAATTACATTCACTTGTAAGGCGTAGAATGATGGGAGACATGATCGAGGTATGCAAGTGGAAAATAGGTATTAACAAAGGGGATATAAAAAAGGTCTTGAGGACATCTCTCCAAGAGAGAACCCGCAATAATGGATTTAAATTAGATAAGTTTAGATTTAGAAAGGATATAGGAAAGTATTGGTTTGGAAATAGGGTAGTTGATGAATGGAACAGTCTGCCTAGTAGGGTTATTGAAGCAAGGACTTTGGGTAGTTTCAAATTTAGGTTGGATAAATTCATGAGTGAGAGGGGTTGGATTTGAGTGGGAGTTGCACGTGAGTGGATAGAGTGATCAAAGCTTGTTTCTTGGGTAGCATTGAAGATTGGGTTGAACAAATATCTTGTTAGTGGGATAAATAACAAAAAGGCACAATACCGTGACTGGAACAATACACACACAACCCGCACATATAAAAGAGAGGAGCTTACGACGACGTTTCGGCCCGACTTGGACCATTTACAAAGTCACACTAACACACAAAGACGGGGGAAGTGGTATTTATAGGCAGGCAGGATGATGTCCTTAATTTTCTCAGAGAGAAGGCCAATGAAGAATTACTTCATCTCCCTATACCTACTGATGTCTTTCTTGAACTTATCCGCCTTTGTGTGGACTCTAACTCCTTTTCCTTTCAAGGTAAATATTATTCTCAAACCTTTGGTGTCGCTATGGGCTCTCCTCTATCTCGTGTTCTTGCTAATCTTTACATGGAATACTTCGAGACTGTCCTTCTTCCCACTATTGATGTACGTCCTTCACTCTGGCTCCGCTATGTAGATGACATCTTTGCTCTTTGGCCTCATGACTTAAGTCTCTTCCAACCTTTTCTTGATGCTCTTAATAATCTTGCCCCTTCCATTAAGTTTAACCCTTTACCAGGCCAGGTGTGCCTCATATTTGATTCTGCCATAGAGGGTATTTTAGAGGCGCCTAAAATAAATAAACTTGACAAATGAACACAAATAATTATGACTTAGAATTGCTTATATTATCAGAATATAGGTTGCAAATGTTGCAGTGTCTCAAATTTGATGCGTGGCCTGGTAAAGGGTTAAAGCTGATTGGGAATCTAATTCTTTGCTTCCTTTCCTTGATGTTCATATCCACCGCTCTGTTACAGGTTTTGCCTTCTCCGTGTACCGCAAGCCTATGCACAGTGGCATGTACATTCATTACTTCTCTTATCATGCCTCCTCTGTCAAGAAGAGTGTTCTTATCTCCCTCTTTCTCCGTGCTCTCCGTATCTGTGATCCTCAGTTTCTTGAAGCAGAAATTTCCACTCTTCATAATTCATTTTCCCGCCTTGGCTACCCTTCCCATTTCATAGACTCTGCTTTCTCTCGTGCCAAACGGACTTTCTTCTCTCCTAAACCCTCTACTCCTGAGAACTCTAAAGTCCTCTGCCTTCCCTACATCTCTGGTCTCTCTAATCTCAGCAACTCTCTCCGTTCCTTAGACATCAAACTTACCTTTCGTCAGACTAACACTCTTCGCACTAATCTAGTTCATACCTCCCCTCCCTCCACAGATTCTCCTGGTGTCTACTCTATTTCTTGCTCATCCTGTCCTCTTCAGTACTTCAGAGAAACTGGCCGATCTCTTTCTGACAGATTCAGGGAGCACAAAAATAGTGTTAGGCTTGCCGACACTAATAATGCTCTTTTCTGTCATGTCAGAGATCACAGTCATCCTATTGATTGGTCTTCTGCTAAAACTGTCTACCCTACGTCTAACTTTCATAGTCGCCGCCTGGTTGAATCCTCCCTTATACACAACTTTCCCTGTATGAATCTTAGCCCTGGCTTTGTCTCTGTTGATGCTTTCCTCTCTCATTACATTGTTAAATGCTCTAAACTTCAGAACACCCGTGTCTTAACCTGATTCCTTCCCCTTTCATCTCTTCCCTCTTCTTCTTTTTTCTCCTATGGGTTTTCCTTTCTTTCTTTTCTTTTGCCTGGTATTTGTCCTTTTTTTCGCCTTTCCTCCCTCTGTGTTTTCGTCCCACCCTTGCAGGCCGCTAGCCTCATTGCAGTGCTCCTCTAGAACATGACTGTCTCCACTACTACTATTACTACTACTACCACTTCCACTACTTACTCCATTATTTCCCCACTCTCTGGTACCCTCCCCTGTCTGCCTGCCTATAAATACCACTTCCCCCGTCTTTGTGTGTTAGTGTGACTTTGTAAATGGTCCAAGTCGGGCCGAAACGTCGTCGTAAGCTCCTCTCTTTTATATGTGCGGGTTGTGTGTGTATTGTTAGTGGGATGGAATGTGAAAGACTTGCCTAGTATGGGCCAACAGGCCTGCTGCAGTGTTCCTCCTTTCTTATGTTCTTATGTTCTCCATAGTTAACATTAACAGTGTTTACAATTAGTATGTGAATTTGTAGTATTTATCGTAAGTTATCTGTAGCTTGAAGATTTTAGTCTGACTTTTAACCGGTGTGTTACTAACCAGTGGGTTACTAACCCGAGAAAGCCAGCCATTGTGGCTTATTTCCATTGGGATCATTTGATTCTTTTCCCCAGGATGTGACTCACAACAGATGGCTAATACCGAAGGTACTTACCGCTGGGTGAACAGGTGTTAGTGATGAGTGTCTACCTACCTACCTGGAGGGTATTACGGGGATCAACGCCCCCGCGGCCCTGTCCATGGCCAGGCCTCCCGGTGGCTCAGGGCCTGATCAACCCGGCTGTTACTGCTGGCCGCACGTAGTACAACTTACGAACCACAGCCCGGCTGATCCGGTATTGTCCAGTTCCCTCTTGAGACAACCTTGGGCCCTGGAAACTTGTGTTTTCTATACACACACAACCCGCACATATAAAAGAGAGGAGCTTACGACGACGTTTCGGCACGACTTGGACCATTTACAAAGTAACACTTTGTAAATGGTCCAAGTCGCGAAAGTCGTCTAAGTCCTCCTTTATATGTGCGGGTTGTGTGTGTATTGTTCCAGTCACGGTATTGTGCCTTTTTGTTATTTATTTGTGTTTTCTCTTAGTATAATGGGGGTATGTTGCATCGCCTGCCAAGTCTTTTGCTTTCGTAGGGAGTAATTTCTGTGTGAAAATTACTCTGAGGACGTGTCTAGGGTTCTCTTTGGACTGAATCACTTTTGCTCTGTGAAGTGAACCAAGATGCCGTCCATTGAGCAACTTTACCAGCAGCTTAAGGAGGAATTGAGGGTAGCGAAGCTTGAGATACGGCGATTGACGGAGGAAAACAAGAGGATTCGTAGTAGTCCTCCTGTTGTGAGTCCTCAGGTCAAGAAGGGAACCTGGGCAGTGACCGGACAGCATGGGACGAAGTTGAAGATCAAGAAAGCGAATGGAGAGGTAGAAACGATGAAGAAGAAAGAGACTGCTGTGTAAACTGTTGTGGAAACATCTAACACCTTCTCCGTGCTACCAGATGAATGTGAGTCGACTACTGGGAACGTCACGACGAACGACACCAAGGAAGGTAAAAACATTGTTGTTGTTGGGGATAGCCAGGTTAGGTATATGGATAGGGCATTCTGGTTGAAGGATAGGAGTAGGAGACAGAGGGTTTGCTTTCCTGGGGCTGGGATGGAGGATATTGTTAGCCGGCTTGACAACATCATGAACGGTAATGGGATCAATCCTATTATCTTCCTCAGTGCTGGAGGCAATGACGTAGGCAAGCGTAGAAGTGAGGATTTAGTTAGAAGGTACAGGACAGCAATAGACATAATTAGGAAGAAGGGGGGGGCGCCCTGTTATATGTGGCATTTTGCCAAGAAGGGGTGTTGGAAATGAATGGCTGTCCAGAGCGATTGGTATAAATTGCTGGATGGACAAACACTGTAAGGATAATACAGTCTCATTCATTGACAACTAGGACCACTTCTA
>WNWK01020833.1:0-35120 GCA_009830355.1 Cherax destructor | reverse complement strand
GAGGTATCTGTGGAGACAAAAACGTTATCCATGGGGGCAAAGAAGGGAATGTACGAAAGTATAGTCGTACCAACACTCTTATATGGGTGTGAAGCATGGGTTGCAAATGCTGCAGCGAGGAGGAGGCTGGAGGCAGTGGAGATGTCCTGTCTAAGGGCAATGTGTGGTGTAAATATTATGCAGAAAATTCGGAATGTGGAAATTAGGAGAAGGTGTGGAGTTACTAAAAGTATTTGTCAGAGGGCTGAAGAAGGGTTGTTGAGGTGGTTTGGTCATTTAGAGAGAATGGATCAAAGTAGAATGACTTGGAGAGCGTATAAATCTGTAGGTGAAGGAAGGCGGGGTAGGGGTCGTCCTAGAAAAGGTTGGAGGGAAGGGGTAAAGGAGGTATTGTGGGCGAGGGGCTTGGACTTCCAGCAAGCATGTGTGTGCGTGTTAGATAGGAGTGAATGGAGACGAATGGTTTTGGGACATGACGATCTGTTGGAGTGTGAGCAGGGTAACATTGTGTGAAGGGATTCAGGGAAACCAGTTAATTGATTTAGTTGGACTTGAGTCCTGGAAATGGGAAGTACAATGCCTGCACTTTAAAGGAGGGACTGGGATAGTGACAGCTGGGAGGGACAATTCTCAGCTGTCGTATCTGAGCTCCTCTGCAAAGACAGTGATTATGTATGTGTGTGGTGATAGTGTTGAATGATGATGAAAGTATTTTCTTTTGGGGATTTTCTTTCTTTTGGGTCACCCTGCCTCGGTGGGAGACGGCCGACTTGTTGAAAAAAAAAAAAAAAAATATATATATATATATATATATATATATATATATATATATATATATATATATATATATATATACATACACACACATACACACACACACACACACACACACAGTGTAACTTCAGTTGTTAAACTTAATTCGTTCCAGAAGTCGGTTCAACAACCAAAATGAACGACAACTAAAGTAATTTTTCCCATAAAGAATAATGTAAATAAAATTAATCCGTTCCATACCCAAATGACAATACAGTGAACCCGGTTTACGTAATTAATTCGTTCCAGAATGCTGTTCAAGTGCCGTTACCAAACGAATTTGTTCCCATAAGGAATAATGTAAATTAGATTAGTCCTTTTAGACCCCCAAAAATACACTTACAAAAGCACTTACAAAAATACACTTACATAATTGTTCAAGTTTGGAGCAGTACGTAAACCGGGGGTCCACTCTATAATAATTTATTAAAAATGTACTAAATACTACATAAAAAGTATAAAAATGAATACTAAAAGAAACTTTTAACTGAAATACTGTACAGTAAATGAAAATTTAACTGCATCTTACCTGTCAGAGGAGAGCTAATGGCATACTGGGAGGGGGTGGAGGAGAGGAGGGAGGAATGTTACAGCTTGGAAGGACAGTCACCTGTCTTTCATTGGCTTTTGTCCTGGCACTGACTTTTTCTTTTCAGTTATGTAGGTCCTCTTGGGCATAATTAAACATTTGTTGGGGGAGAAATCCTTCAGCCTCTACGTATGCAGGAGTCTCAGTAAAAGCGCTGAGTCGGCAAGACGTAGGCGGCTCTATAAAATGTTGTACAATTACACTATTATTAGGAAGAAAGTATATCTACCTATCACAATTATTAAAAAAATATACTAACTATAAGAGAAGCAACATACAAGCAAAATAAAGACAGGCAAATTAATAAAAAAAAACATACGAAGGTGGGTAGTGGAGCGGTGAAGGGCGGAGGGATATTCACCACACTAATGTAAAGGGTATTATGTATCGTTCTCTCTTGTCCCTCTGGGTCCTTTACCATTACAGAAAACGTATATAGCACTGGGGCAACTATATTAGATCACCCACATTGTATGTAGAGACTGAAAAAACGCATTTTTGTCGATTTTTTTTTGTTTTCCTAAGTAATCAGCTATGTGCGCGTTTCCTTGAATATCTCGTAAGTTATTGCCCTATTTCTTGTTGTCTTACTGTTAATAATGAACGAATTGAAACAATTTCCACAACAAACGTAAAACAATAAATATTTTACAACTTTTGTTTTTGCTTTCATCTATATCCTTCTTTGGACCCATGATGGCTTATCTCACAATAAGAAAAAATTGCACCAAAACCACAAAATAACAAAAAAACTCATAAGATGCACAGCAAGAGCTCAAGAGATGTTTACAGTACGTGCATTAGTCGCTATACTTACCGAGACCCACCCTGTGGACTCTTGTCTGGTGATCACGTGATCTGAGCATTGACAGTCGACAACCAAGAGCACGCATGAAAACCAGGACATTTTTTTCTCAAATTCCTTGTTCAAAAACCGATTTGTTAGACAAGTAGTGCGTTTGACAATTGAGGTTCCACTGTATATATATACAGTGGAACCCCGGTTAACGAACACCCCGGAAATCGTGCAATTATGTAAGTATAATATTGTAAGTGCTTGTGGAAGTGTATTTTTGGGGGTCTGAAATAGACTAACCTAAATGACATTATTTCTTAAGGAAGTAAATTCGTTTGGTAATGGCACTTGAGCAGGCTTCTGCAATGAAATTTTTTCGTTAACCGGGGGTCCACTGTATTATGTATATAGAGCTTTCTTCTTTCTTTCAACAAATCAGCTGTATCCCACCAAGGCAGGGTGGCCCTAACCTAACTTAAGTAATACATATATACAGAAGAGGTTACTAGCCCCTTGCTCCCGGCATTTTAGTCGCCTCTTACGACACGCATGGCTTACGACGGAAGAATTCTGTTCCACTTCCCCCATGGAGAATTATGTATAGATATATAGATATATTAATATATATCATGTTTTTCAAACTTAAATAGCTGAAATACTGATCATAAGATTTCAAAAAACTTTACATGATAGAGACTAAACAAGCTCAAATTTACAATCAATGCATAAGAGTCAGTTTAAAACAACCAATTTGGTTTCTGAAATGGATAAAAAGTTAAAATTTTGTTAATGTTATTAGTCTACATTAATGATACATCCAGTTGACAAAGAGGAACCCTTTACAAGTCATGTATAATTTTTGTGTCCCCAGCAACATTCTCTCCTCAACTGGTTACCCTTCTCACTAATTCTCTCTTTAAATTTTGTTTAACCTACCTCAATCTCTTTTCTCAATTAATTCTTACCCAACTCTCTTCTTCCCATCTCCTATATGTACTGCTGCTGGCTTCACTGAACACCAGTACATCTCTCCTAAACAACATCAAACCTAAAAAAAGGAGCATATAAACAATTTTCAATTTAAAATATGTAATAATGATGGTTTCACAAAGGCACCTTGATGATGTAACTTACTTCAGCTACCGTCTAATAACAGTTTTTGCATTTTGAATGGGGTTTACTATGGTTTCTGTGCTGATTTTCTGATCATTAATACCAGGTGATTCTTTAAGTTGTATCCCTTTTGAAGAAGGTTGTATTAACTGCTTTTGGAGCATCCATATTGAATGTCTGGGATCCTTTGATTTTAGCCGTGGACACTGGAAAGTAGTAAATATAATAAAAAATATGACTAAAATACAGTGCAATATTTCATTTTTGTACTTTGCAGTAAAAACAAAATACAGTGGTACCTCGAGTTACGAGCATAATTCGTTCCAGAATGCTGTTCAAGTGCCGATACCGAACGAATTTGTTCCCATAAGGAACAATGTAAATTACAAAAATACACTTACATAATTGTTCGAGTTGGGAGCTGCTCGTATGTCGAGGTAGTACCACTGTATTAAAAAATTAACACATGACTGACAGTAACATTAAGCACACAGCACAAGTACAGTGGACCCTCGGTTTTTGTTGAAAATTCTTTCCAGTGCCATCACAGAACGAATTTGTTCCCATAAATACAAATGTAAGTTAGATTAGTCATTTCAGACCCCCAAAAATACACTTACAAAAACTCTTACAAAAATACACTTACATAATTTTTCGAGTTTGGAGGTGAACAAAAACCGAGGGTCCACTGTATGAGAAAGTTCAGATAAGTGTAAAGTTTGTTAAAGGTCTACAAATCTTACATAAAGAAGAAAATATAAATGGCAGTTTATACGTGAATGTGTATAGTATACAGTAGGGCCCTGCTTTACGACGTACCACTAATACGGTTACTTCAAATTATGACCAAAATTCGCCATACGGCTCCCCCTGTCTTTCTAATATGTTTTTTTTTTTCAACAAGTCGGCCATCTCCCACTGAGGCAGGGTGACCCAAAATGAAAGAAAATCCCTAAAAAGAAAATACTTTCATCATCATTCAACACTTTCACCTCACTCATACATAATCACCGTCTTTGCAGAGGAGCTCAGATACGACAGTTTAGAAGTCCCTCCAAACTGCCAATATCCCAAACCCCTCCTTTAAAGTGCAAACATTGTACTTCCCATTTCCAGGACTCAAGTCCAACTAAATCAATTAGCTACTAGTTTCTCTGAATCCCTTCACAAAATATTACCCTGCTCACACTCCAACAGCTCGTCAGGTCCCAAAAACCATTCGTCTCCATTCACTCCTATCTAACACGTTCACACATGCTTGCTGGAAATCCAAGCCCCTCGCCCACAAAACCTCCTTTACCCCCTCCCTCCAACCTTTTCAAGGACGACCCCTACCCCGCCTTCCTTCCCCTACAGATTTATACGCTCTCCAAGTCATTCTACTTTGATCCATTCTTTCTAAATGACCAAACCACCTCAACAACCCCTCTTCAGCCCTCTGACAAATACTTTTAGTAACTCCACACTTCCTCCTAATTTCCACACTCTGAATTTTCTGTATAATATTTACATCACACATTGCCCTTAGACAGGACATCACCACTGCCTCCAGCCGCCTCCTTGCTGCAGCATTTGCAACCCATGCTTCACACCCATATAAGAGTGTTGATACCACTATACAGTGGACCCTCAGTTAACGAAAAAACTTCATCCCAGAAGCCTGCTCAAGTGCCATTACCGAATGAATTTACGTCCTTAAGAAATAATGTCACGTAGGTTAGTCTATTTCAGACCCCCAAAAATACACTTCCACATGCACTTACAATATTATACTTACATAATTGTACGATTTTCGGGGTATTCGTTAACCGAGGGTCCACTGTACTTTCGTACATTCTCTTCTTTGCCTCCATGGATAACGTTTTTTGTCTCCACAGATACCTCAACGCACCACTCACCTTTTTTCCTTCATCAATTCTATGGTTAACCTCATCCTTCATAAACCCATCCGCTGACAAGTCAACTCCCAAATATCTGAAAACATTCACTTCTTCCATAACCCCTCTCTCCAATGTGATATCCAATTTTTCTTTATTTCAATCGTTTGATACCCTCATCACCTTACTCTTATCTATGTTCACTTTCAACTTTCTACCTTTACACACACTCCCAAACTCGTCCACTAACCTTTGCAACTTTTCTTTAAAATCTCCCATAAGCACAGTATCATCAGCAAAAAGTAACTGTGTCAACTCCCATTTTGCATTTAATTCCCCATAATTTAATCCCACCCCTCTCCCCAATACCCTAGCATTTACTTCTTTTACAACCCCATCTATAAATATATTAACCCTTTGACTGTTTCGGTCTTATATATACGTCTTACGAGCCAGTGTTTCGGATGTATATGTATATGTATATGGGCTGCAGAAAACAATATGAAGTTCAATGATGAGAAATTTCAATTACTCAGATACGGAAAACGTGAAGAAATTAAAATCTCATCGGAGTACAAAACTAATTCCAACCACACAATAGAGCGAAAAACTAATGTCAAAGACCTGGGAGTGATCATGTCAGAGGATCTCACCTTCAAGGACCACAACAATGTAGCAATTGCATCTGCTCGAAAAATGACAGGATGGATAATGAGAACCTTCAAAACCAGGGATGCCAAGCCCATGTTGACACTTTACAGATCGCTTGTTCTATCTAGGCTGGAATATTGCTACACACTAACTGCACCTTTCAAGGCGGGTGAAATTGCTGACCTTGAAAATGTGCAGAGAACCTTCACCACACGCATAAGTGCGATAAACAATCTCAACTACTGGGAACGCTTGAAGTTCCTAAACCTGTACTCTCTAGAACGCAGGCGGGAGAGATACATTATTATATACACATGGAAAATTCTCGAGGGCTTAGTACCAAACTTGCACACAAAAATCACTCCGTACGAAAGCAAAAGACTCGGCAGGCGATGTAACATCCCCCCAATGAAGAGCAGGGGTGCCACTAGCACGTTGAGGGACAACACAATAAGTGTGAGGGGCCCAAGATTGTTCAACTGCCTCCCAGCATACATCAGGGGGATTACCAACAAGCCCCTGGCTGTCTTCAAGCAGGCACTAGACAGGCACCTCAAGTCGGTACCTGATCAGCCGGGCTGTGGTTCGTATGTTGGACTGCGTGCAGCCAGCAGTAACAGCCTGGTTGATCAGGCTCTGGTCCAACAGGAGGCCTGGTCACAGACCGGGCCGCGGGGGCGTTGACCCCTGGAATTCTCTCCAGGTAGACTCCAGGTAGATATACTAAAAATTCTAGTGGCTTCAAATCAAGCGAGAGAAAGCTGGTAGGCCCACATGTGAGAGAATGGGTCTGTGTGGTCAGTGTGCACTGTATAAACAAAAATCCTGCAGCACGCAGTGCATAATGAGAAAAAAAAAAACTCAGACTGTGTTTTTAGATTAAAACGCTGACTTTGAGGTGTATTTTTGTATAGTATTTATGGTTGTATTCTCTTTTTCTTGGTCTCATTTGATAAAATGGAAAACATATTACAGAAATAGAGATGATTTTGATTAGTTTCATGATGAAAACGACCTTGAAATTGAGCTCAAATTATCGGAAATGTTTGATTTTTGCCCATGTTCAAGAGTAAACAAATCACGCCACGCGTCCAATACACGACAACTGGCGAGTCTAATATTCTTTCACAAGTGCACTGATATTATTTATACCATTTTTACAACAATGCAGTAGTCTGCATAACAGTAAATCTTCTATTTTTTGTGAATAAAAAATCAAAATAGAAAGCAAGAGTAATATAAGAGGGGCCTAAAGACGTGACTAATGAACAGAGAAAATCTTATTTTAGTGCCAGGAATGTCTGCATTGTTTATTCTGGACCCTATTTTGAAACTGATATCTTTATTTTGCATGAAATTGACCAAATTGCCAATTTCTGACCACTTTATTGGGTAGTTGAAATCGGTAAATTGGCAGTTTCTTGTACTCAATCGATAGAACAAATGGAGTTCTAAAGAAATAGCTATGAGTTTGGTCGACTGGAACAATGGAATTGGCCGAAAATAGGGCTCAAAGTCGGCGAAATCTCCTATGCGTATACAGTGGACCCCCGGATTACGTCATTATTTCGTTCCAGAATGCTGTTCAAGTGCCGTTACCGAACAAATTTGTTCCCATAAGGAATAATCTAAATTAGATTAGTCCTTTTAGACCCCCAAAAATACACTTACAAAAGCACTTACAAAAATACACTTACATAATTGTTCGAGTTTGGAGCAGTACGTAATCCTGGGGTCCACTGTATATCGCCGAGATCACTAACTTCGCGAGAGCGTAATTCCGTAAGTTTTCCATCAAATTTCGTACTTTTGGTGTCATTACCATCGGGAAAAGATTCTCTTATCATTTCATAAGAAAAAATCATTTTTTGTTTTTTTTTCGAATATTTTGCAACACCAGGAGACACTTCAAAATTTGGGGTTGCGACAGTCAAAGGGTTAAACAACCATGGTGACATTACACATCCCTGTCTAAGATAATTATACTTATACAGTGGACCCCTGGTTTACGTACTGCTCCAAACTCAGAACAATTATGTAAGTGTATTTTTGTAAGTGCTTTTGTAAGTGTATTTTTGGGGGTCTAAAATGACTAATCTAATTTACATTATTCCTTATGGGAACAAATTCGTTTGGTAACGGCACTTGAACAGCATTCTGGAATGAATTAATTACGTAAACCGGGGGTCCACTGTACTTATGTGTACCTGTACCTAAATATACTTACACACTGTGCTGGCATGCAGGTACACATTAAAATCACTAAGAGTCTCTCTACTCTAATAATACAGTGGTACCTCTACTTACGAGCTTAATTCGTTCCAGACGGCTATTCAAGTGCCAATACCAAAGGAATTTTTTCCCATAAGAAATAATGAAAATTAGGTTAATCCATTTCAGACCCCGAAAAATACACTTACAAAAGTACCTACAAAAATACACTTACATAATTGTTCAAGTTGGGAGCTGCTCGTAAGTAGAGGTACCACTGTAATAATCTCTTGAGAGCATTAAATGTAGTATGTATATTACATAATATAGACATTTCCATTAATCCATTTTTTCAAAATTATATAAGAAACACACTACGCAACATATAAACATGATAAATACACCCCACAGTAGAATAAATTAACATAAATATGAGATGTGGTAGCCAGGCAACTTGTAGGAGTAACGGTAAGAATAACATTTTCTCTAGTTCAACATCAGAGAAAATGTGTACACTATAATATTACTGGGGGTAACTAGAAAATTATTCCTTTTGTATGCCTTCACTCAGAGCATCATTTCTTCTAAAAATGGTGTTACATGAGAATGGGAGTGTTCCTCTTTATTTACTCTACTCTATCAATGTGGAGACAACTTGTAAACAATGTAAAGTGTTTTTTTTTTTTTTTTTTTTTTTTTTTTTTCAACAAGTCGGCCGTCTCCCACCGAGGCAGGGTGACCCAAAAAGAAAGAAAATCCCCAAAAAGAAAAAACTTTCATCATCATTCAACACTTTCACTACACTCATACATAATCACTGTCTTTGCAGAGGAGCTCAGATACTACAGCTGAGAAAAGTCCCTCCCAGCTGTCACTATCTCAGACCCCTCCTTTAAAGTGCAGGCATTGTACTTCCCATTTCCAGGACTCAAGTCCAACTAAATCAATTAACTGGTTTCCCTGAATCCCTTCACACAATGTTACCCTGCTCACACTCCAACAGATCGTCATGTCCCAAAAACCATTCGTCTCCATTCACTCCTATCTAACACGCTCACACATGCTTGCTGGAAGTCCAAGCCCCTCGCCCACAAAACCTCCTTTACCCCTTCCCTCCAACCTTTTCTAGGACGACCCCTACCCCGCCTTCCTTCCCCTACAGATTTATACGCTCTCCAAGTCATTCTACTTTGATCCATTCTCTCTAAATGACCAAACCACCTCAACAACCACTCAGGGAGGTACTACCATCCTGCCAGGTGACTGTGAAACAGAAACCTGAAACTGTTTTACATGATGGTAGGATTGCTGGTGTCTTTTTTTTCTGTCTCATAAACATGCAAGATTTCAGGTACGTCTTGCTACTTCTACTTACACTTAGGTCACACTACGCAAACATGTACACGTTTATTGTATACACACTCATCTGAGTTTTCTTTGATTTTATCTTAATAGTTCTTGTTCTTATTGCTTTTCCCTTTCATATCCATGGGGAAGTGGAATAAGAATCTTTCCTCCGTAAGCCATGCGTGTTGTAAAAGTCAACTAAAATGCCGGGAACAATGGGCTAGTAACCCCTTTTCCTGTATAGCTTACTAAAAAGAAGAAGAAAGTGTTTGTATTATGGTATAATACAAACATGTATGAACCAAAACCAGACACGTTCGTCTCTTTGTTTACACTCTCCGTGTCTCTCCTTCCTCGTGTACTCATTCTCTCTCACGTTTATTCGTTTGATCTCGTTTACTAACCTCTCACCCTACAGTAAGACTACAAATATTTTAAAGTAATTAATGAATGTACTGTATATGTATTTTATCGCTCTGGGGAGCTTTAAATGTCATACAGTCAACCCCCGGTTCTCGTTATTAATCCGTTCCAGAGGGCCCGTCGAACACTGATTTGGACGAACTCCGATTCTATTTTCCCCATAAGAAATAATGGAAATAAAATTAATCCGTTCCAGACATCCAAAAGTATTAAAATAAAATATTTTTTTACAACATATAGACATTCAATGCACACACAATTTTATGAGAAATAAAAAAATAATAGTACAATAACATGTCACTTACATTTATTGAAGAGTTGTTGATGTGTGGAAGACGGGAGGAGGGGAGAAGATGGAGTAGTATGCTAGTGTTTGGAAGGGAAATCCCCTTCCATTAACACTGCAGGTGGCAAGTTCTTTTCTGGGGTTACTGGCCTTTTTCTTTTAATGCCACTAGGACCAGCTTGAGTCACTGGACCCCTCTCTCACAAAAAATCTGTCCAGGGACCATGCCTGCATGCTACACTCCCTGCATGAATGCTACACTCCCTGCATGAATGCTACACTCCCTGCATGCCTGCTACACACCCTGCATGAATGCTACACACCCTGCATGAATGCTACACTCCCTGCATGAATGCTACACTCCCTGCATGAATGCTACACTCCCTGCATGAATGCTACACTCCCTGCATGAATGCTACACTCCCTGCATGAATGCTACACTCCCTGCATGAATGCTCCACTCCCTGCATGCCTGCTACACTCCCTGCATGCCTGCTACACTCCCTGCATGCCTGCTACACTCCCTGCATGCCTGCTACACTCCCTGCATGCCTGCTACACTCCCTGCATGCCTGCTACACTCCCTGCATGAATGCTACACTCCCTGCATGAATGCTACACTCCCTGCATGAATGCTACACTCCCTGCATGAATGCTACACTCCCTGCATGAATGCTACACTCCCTGCATGAATGCTACACTCCCTGCATGAATGCTACACTCCCTGCATGAATGCTACACTCCCTGCATGAATGCTACACTCCCTGCATGAATGCTACACTCCCTGCATGAATGCTACACTCCCTGCATGAATGCTACACTCCCTGCATCCCTGCTACATTTTTTACCACAGGCTTGGCACCAGGAGCTTTCTTGGGGCCCATGGTGGCTTATTTAGCAGTTGCAAGCACTAAAAACAGTGGAATAATGACAATATACTGGTATGAATGCGTGGTTGGCGTGGGTGGTGGTCGCTCACTTGTAAACAATAGCACACTGAGTGCCCGGGCCCAGCTGGGCCACGCGTACGTGTCCAGGACGAATCACCAACTCCGAGCGGATCGGCTAATACCGAGCCAAAATTCTCGTTAAAAAACTGGTCGAACACCGATTTGGATGAACGCCGATGGCGTCGAACACCGGGGGTTGACTGTAGTATATTATGTGTGGGTGGGGTGTGGTGGGCTGACCTGGCTGGCTACCATACGTCTCACACCTGACTTCCTACAAATAAATACGACTCATCTCTCACCCTACATTAAGACTACAAATATTTTAAGGTAAGTAATGGGTGTACTGTGTGTGTATTTTACTTTTTATTGTTTTTAATGCCTAGTTCTATTGCTAACTTAATATATGTTAGTGTAAACTTGTTATCTGGCATTTATATGCATTTATAAGTGAAAAAAAATGGTGTTCTGCTTTCCAGCGATGTCCACTTTCCGGCGGTAGCCTGGAACCTAACCTGCCGTATAAGTGGGGCCCTACTGTACAGGCATAGTAGATCACTTAACTTTGATTGCCCACTGAAGTGCTACCATTGGTGAAGCAGGACAGCCTATGCAAAATTTTCAAAGAACTATAAGAATTACTCTGCAATACTTACCCAGTATAAACAAAAGATCCAAACAAACCTAGTACTAAATTTCAAGATATACTATAAAAGAAAACATTAAAACACTTTGAATTGTATTGGTTTTTAATTTGCTGCTTTGTTCTTAGTGCTGGAGTTTTTCAAAGACAATGTACCTTCACTCCCAGCTACTAATACTGTTAATAAAATTAACTGTTGCATCTCCATGGAGACTAGCTTAGGTAATGACATTCAAGAGACTCAAACCAATTTTAATAACTATGCTATGTTACCAGTAACTAACCTTACTGCTTATGCTTATCATTAAACACATCATCTGTAATAATGTCCATAATAAATTTACTCAAAATTAAGTGAGCAACCAAACTGAAATATAACCACCATGTACAAGTACAAGAAAGCATGCCATCTTCAAAAATATTCTCTAAATACCTTCCCATTTTCATAATAGTAACAATATTCATAAAATATGTTAAACAAAATGAGTATGTTCAGCTTTGGACATCAGACAGTCATATGTCAGGAGCAAAAATAGGGTACAAGGGCAACTGGAAAGTGAAACTGCACAAAATTAAGTATTCAGTGTAGTAAATCAACTGAGAAAACAAACAGCCAAGCATAGAATCTGCATTAAAGATACTGTACTTTCAGATATGAGGGCAGAGTAAGCATGGTTGTATACATTGAATGACAGGTTGAAGATAAAGTCATTGTGCTCTTTGGTATAGTGTGCTGGATTGTCTGACAATCATTGCAGAGTGGCACAGGGGTGTCTCCATGCAATGAAAATAGATGAGTCTGATGTGACTAATGAGTGGTCACAACTAACAATCATGTACAAATGACCAGATGCCTATAAGAGGCTAAATTAATAACTGTGATTGTGGAAATGTTGGATCAAGCTGGAAAAATAGTAAAGTGCAACGGCCAGCAGAAGATTTTAAGGTCATGATCCATTGAATGTGCCAGTTCAGCCAGACAGTGATGGCAGAAAATGAGGACTGCTCCTCAAACGAGTTCTTAATCAGCCATGCTGTGATGTTTATACCAGACTGAGTGAGGCTAGTACTAACACCCTAATTGATTAGACCATTAACAAGGAGGCCTAGTCTAGTAATGGGCCATGGAGGCAGTGACCCTGGGAATTAACTACAGGTAAGCTAGCTCATATAAGTTAGAAAATAAAAGGCATGAAACATGAAAAGGTAGAAGCCCAAATAAGAAAAGGAATGGGAAACACTGAAGTAACAATAATGTACTATACAGTGAACCCTCGGTTTTCGTTGATAATTCTTTCCAGAATGCTGTTCGAGTGCTGTTACCGAACGAATTTGTTTCCATAAGGATGAATGTAAATTAGATTAGTTGGGAGCTGTACGAAAACCGAGGGTCCACTGGATTTCCATTGGATAAGATCAACTAATCTACCGCCTACAGTGAGTTATTGTAGCATTTATACTATTCTCCACAGTTAACATCAATCAGAATGTCAGACCAGGGATTAAATTATTGCTGAATGACCTATAAGTGTTTAGTGCTGTTTGTGAGTATAATTATAATAATAGGAGCAAGAGGCTAGTAACCCCTTCTCCTATATACATTACTAAAGTTAAAAAGAGAAACTTTTTTTTTTTTTTTTTGGTCACCCTGCCTCAGTGTGATATGGCCGGTTTGTTGAAAGAAGAAAAAGAAGAAAAACTTTCATTTCTTCTTTTTCAGGTCACCCTGCCTTAGTGGGAGATGGCTGGTGTGTTAAAAAGAATTATAAAGTGAATAAGTACAGTATATCAAACTATATAAGTCCATTATATCCAATTACAATACAGTACCACAAAACATACCTGACAAGCATCTCGAAGCATAATAGCCTCTGACATCTGTAAATCTATCATCTCTTGGCGGTCAGTATGTGATGGGTGTGTCGATAGCCATACAGGTTCCTTTACTGCTTCACCATGTGCTTCCCGTAGCTTATCTATTACAGACATCTTACCCCAGAACGCACTGGCTTCTCGTACATCATAGCAAGCCTATGAGAAAATTCTCTTGCTTACTACTGGGTGAAAATTATTCATATAATAACAGTATTTAAAGTAAGTTCATTTGATCAAGGTAGGATAACCCACAGAGGTTAATATTTTCACCATCATTCATTCTCTAGCTATCTTTCCAACAATGCTTAGCCATCACACCAAATAACCCTCTAAACTCCAATATTCCCATCCCATATTTCAATAGGTATACAGTATACATATGACAAGATATTAACTTTACTATACGTATGTCAAATTTTTTTTCTTTTTCAACAAGTCGGCCGTCTCCCACCGAGGCAGGGTGACCCAAAAAGAAAGAAAATCCCCAAAAAGAAAATACTTTCATCATCATTCAACACTTTCACCTCACTCATACATAATCACTGTCTTTGCAGAGGCACTCAGATACGACAGCTGAGAAATAGTCCCTCCCAGCTGTCACCATCCCAGACCCCTCCTTTAAAGTGCAGGCATTGTACTTCCCATTTCCAGGACTCAAGTCCAACTAAATCAATTAACTGGTTTCCCTGAATCCCTTCACAAAATGTTACCCTGCTCACACTCCAACAGCTCGTCAGGTCCCAAAAACCATTTGTCTCCATTCACTCCTATCTAACACGCTCACACATGCTTGCTGGAAGTCCAAGCCCCTCGCCCACAAACCCTCCCTCCAACCTTTTCGAGGACGACCCCTACCCCGCCTTCCTTCCCCTACAGATTTATACACTCTCCAAGTCATTCTACTTTGATATATTCTCTCTAAATGACCAAACCACCTCAACAACCCCTCTTCAGTCCTCTGACTAATTTCCACACTCCGAATTTTCTGCATAATATATACACCATACATTGCCCTTAGACAGGACATCTCCACTGCCTCCAGCCGCCTCCTCGCTGCAGCATTTGCAACCTATGCTTCACACCCATATAAGAGTGTTGGTACTACTATACTTTCGTACATTCCCTTCTTTGCCTCCATGGATAACGTTTTTTGTCTCCACAGATACCTCAACACACCACTCACCTTTTTTCCTTCATCAATTCTATGGTTAACCTCATCTTTCATAAACCCATCTGCTGACAAGTCAACTCCCAAATATCTGAAAACATTCACTTCTTCCATAATCCCTCTCTCCAATGTGATATCCAATTTTTCTTTATTTAAATTGTTTGATACCCTTATCACCTTACTCTTATCTATGTTCACTTTCAACTTTCTACCCTTACAGTACTGTATATGTATATCTTAAGTTCCCAGGAAAAAAAATGAATTGCCTAAGTTTCAACTTGATCAGTGATTATTTTTCTTCTAAATGTGTAGAAACAGCTGTTGTCCGACACCTAAAACATTTAGCTGTACCCCTTAAAGAAAGCCTTTTTTATGCAAATACTGTACTGCACTGTAGTATAATGTATATCTGGCAGTGAAATGGAATAATTTTTGTTTTCTAAGATGTATTAATACCTTTCTTTCTATGCTGCCTTTCAAATAAAATGTATTGGAAAATAAAATTTGTGACCTTACCTTGGCAGCTACTTGTAATCCAACAAAATCAGCTTCATTTTCTAAAATTCTTGAGTAGGGCAGCTGAAGCAAAACTTGGACGACTTGATTTAAAAACCAGTGTGTAACTACTGCCAGGCCATCACTAGGAATAAAGGCCCAAATTACTGCCAGGGGTACAAGAATCAGCATGTCTAGAAGGTACCCATGACTAAGTAGTTCTGCCTGCATAAGTAAATAATCAATAATTAGTTAAATATATATGTATATTAAAAAAATGTGAAAACTGTCTTAAATGAACTCAAGCAAGATTAAAAGCTCCAATCTAGAGAATATTTGGTTTATGGAGTGACTTTTTATGATTTTTTTTAATATTAACTAGGTGCATAAATCATATCATTGGGGTTATTTTGATACCAACCATCAACACACTTGATCCCAAAACAATTAAGAAAAAGATGTGAATTCCCAGACTAATTAAAGAGTCCACCACATGTTCATTATATAACCATATAGTACCAAAAAATAGATGCATTTGATAACAGAATGCCTGCAGATTAAAATGAACACGAATCATGAAAAATATTCAATATTTATACTTATCTTAGCCTGGATGAAATTTTATTGCACAGTAACCCTTGGTTTTGTGGCAAAGAAATTTACTTGCAAGGTTTTTACATACTGTACAGTGTATTTTTATTTTTTAGTAACACATCGGCTGTTTCCCACCAAGACAGGGTGACCCAAAAAAGAAAAATCACTTTCATCATTCACTCCATCCCTGTAATACCATAATAATTCTATATAGTAAATAAACCCTTTCACTGTCTCTCGCATAGATCTACATTATTGAAGCCAATGGGGATCACATAAATCTACATCTTAATCATAACACCCTCAAAAGAGCTGAGCAATAAATTTTAATCTAGACATGACAGAATGGGTCTGTGTGGTAATTGTGCATAGCATATAAAAAAAAAATCATGCCCCATGTAGTGCATGATGGTAACAGTTAATCTATGACCCCATATTTGGGTTAAAATATCAAATTTGAGGTAGTTTCTAGAGTAGTTTTCATGATTTTATTGGCTGTCTTGATACCAACTGACAGGCTAAAAGACATACTAGTGAAATGGAGATGATTTTGGTCAGTTTCAGATCAGAAGGCTGAAATTAGCTTCAAAATGGCAGAGGTATTCAAATTTGGTGATTTTTCTGAGAAAGGATAGGCATGCCCCTTCCAAACCTGTCCCCCATCCCTCTCCCTGGTCTGTTTTATTGTTTTACTGGGTCTACTTCATTATCTGGATGGCCTAAACCATGACCAGGCATTCTTGGCTATTTTATTAGCCAAAAAACAAAGAATTTTTTTATTTTTTTGTGTGATGATGGATTCAAAATGGTAGGCAAGTGTTATATAAGAGAGGCTTTGGGACATAATTAACAAACAGAGGAAGGGTTGCTTTAGTGGCCAAAATGCCTAGAGTTTGCTTTGAAATCAAAATTTACTGAATTTTGTGTAAAACCGTCCACATTACCAAATTCTGGGTGCTTCATAAGATAGTTTTTAATAGTTGAATAGGTAGTTTCTTGCACTAAATCAACAGTAAAGAAGCCATTCTAGCAAAATAGCTAGAAATTGAGTTGGTTTGTGCACTTGAATTGGCCAAAAATAGGCTTCAAAGTGGGTGAAATCACTGTTATGTAAAGTGCTCCTCCAACTTTGCATCTTGTAATTCCATAAATTTTAAATCAAATTTTTTATTTTTATGTCATTACTTTTAGAAAAAGATTCTCTACTATTTTAGAAGCTTAATCTTTTTTTTTTTTAATTGTGGCACTGACAGTGTCATGACAGTGAAAGAATTAAGGAAGAAAATATTAAATACGTACATTGTTTGAGGTAACACAGCAGAAGTCATAAAATCTGGCCAACAGTAAAATTAAATTATCTTATAAACATCTTGTCTTCCACAGGCAGTCATTGCTGGACTGCCTACTTGAAATTCTAACCATTATTTATCCATTTTTATTCATCTATGAGCTTTACTATCATAGTCATCAGTTAAAGAAATCATATAGTATTTGTAAGGACATGGAATTGTGTGTTTTAAAGCAAGTTCAAAAGAAATATCATCATCCACATTCATAAATCTGTTCCAGGTCTACAAATAGCTCATGTTGAATATCAATTACGACATTACATAAAAACTAGATTTTCTAATATGCTATAAAATCATTGGTTAGAAAATTATACATTTTTTTATCTTAAAAAATTATACAAATTTTTAAAAAATTTAAAAATTATGTAATTTTTTTATACCTTTTTAACTAATGATGGTATTTTTTATGTTTCATAATTATTTATGGCCAGGGATCTCAAAACCTGGAAGTGGCCCAGACCACTAAGCTTTCCTATGTACAGGTTATTTGTGTATTGCTCTGAGAGAGCCTGTGTAAGATCATCCCAATACAGCAGGTAGAAGACCAACTTGTAAGACTATCCTGTTGTTGTTATAAAGCAAGTGTACTGTAGTCCAGTAAAATCTTGATATATTGAACCCTTATGTAAATGATTTCAGATATAATGGACAAAAAATTATGTAAATGATTTCAGATATAACGGACAAAACTATTTGGTTGGACAAATGTTTGATACAACAGACTAAGTCTTCTACATCGAGACTTTGTCCATTAGAGGTAGTGTATGTCCAGCAGGCTCCCCATTCAACAGGCCAAGTCTGTTACCAGTAGTGTGTGTCTTGTATGCTCTCCATACAATGGACCAAGTTCACTGCATTGAGATTTTGTCTATTAGCAATGGACAATGGACTATGGCCAGTGCACAAGGCATTTTGATATGGCGGATTTTCATTTAAATGGACACCCCTTCCCTCTTTTAGTGCATTATATCAAGATTTAACTGACTAATTTTTTTTGCACTACATGTGACTTAGCTTCTAATATTTTACTCACAATAAAAGTTTTTATCCTTAATCCCAGTTAAGGTGAACACTAAAAAAAAACATTGAATGGCAAAGCTTCTGATAACCTAAAAATAAAGAGAAATGCAATTAATGTATATGGTCTTCACAACCTAGATGGTTGACATCCTGATACTTACTGCATGCTCCAGGATAGCATGGCTCATTTCATGTGCAAGGACAACGGCCACCTGGTCATCATTCTCAAGAAGATCCATCATCCCTCGAAACATGACAATGTCACCACTCTAAACAAAATACAAGTACTGAACATTAGTTACTTAAGATTACTATATTTTCTCTTAAGTCTAATTAAAATCTTTAATTAAAATGTACTTTTTAGGTAGAGCCTGCAGTCTTGCTTGTAAAGCAATGACTATTTTTCCAAGCATGCTGAATGTAAATTCATTATTGCAATGTCTTTACAAAAGTCAGTGTAAACATCTCAAAATTAATATATTTCATTGATATTAAAAATTGCTAACTAAATTTACATTGACCTAAGATAGGTTAGGTAGGATTTGGTTAAATTATATTAGTAGATTAATTTTACCATAGATATGTTTCCATGAATTCCTTCACAAGATGTTACCTTGTTCACACTCCAACAGCTAGACTCTGGAGCTAGACTATTTAATTCAAGTAGGAATAGGAATAGTTTATAACTATTCCTGGGTATTAAGCATAGAATATCATCCACATATCTGTACCATTTAGCTTTACCAGGAATAATTCTGTTAAATGGTACAGATATGTGGACAATGTTCTATACTCAAAAGCCCTTCAACAGCATCAAGTTACCACTTTGAAAAGTATAAAGGAGAGATAAAACCCCATCAGCAATAGGGTGCTTCAATGGAACAATACATCAAAAATAAAGGTAAAATAAAAAACTGAGTTTTGTTTAAATATTACACTATGTTCTGTACGTTTAGTGGTAACTAGATGATCACAGAAGTAGTATGACCTACCGGCAGGACAAAGCAGTTGACCATGGGATCATCAATAACAGTAACAGTCCATTCTTTAGTGTACAGTTGAGGAATGGCATTGTTTGCCTGCAATATTCGGTTACCAACCCTTCTTACTTGCTCAACCATTGGGTGATTTTGTGGGAGCATTAGATGACTAAACTGTGCCATTTCCTGCCAAAATTTGTGATTAAATAATAAAAATATTGTAATGTGTTAATTACTCAGATGATTTTATATGAAAGTAATTTTAAAACAATTTGCATGTAATATTAATACGTACTCTGATATGAAAAACAGCATATACAATACTGTAATTGAAAAAATAAAATGCTAATCTCTTATGGTGATGTTTATAAACTTCCTCCAAGTATCAGCAAGGGATTCCCAAAATAAATGAGGCAAGTCTAATATTAAAAAGGGAATAAGAATGAAGAATGGTAATCAAAAAGCAATAATGAAATCTAACATTTTAACTTTTAAATACAGTGGACTCCCGAGTATCGTAAGGCTCATATATCGTAAAAATCGTGTTTCGTAAGCTTTTTTCGATTTCGTGTATCGTAAACGGCCTCATGTTTCGTAACGTATTAGACCTGTCCGCCTGCTCCGCGCCTGCGCAAGACGCAGGACGCCCGCCAGTGAAGCATTGTTTACCATTGAGAGAACATTACCCAGCGGTCTCTTTCAAACATTCACAATACATTTCAAATTCAAATTCTTTATTTCTAGTAATATACAATGTGGGGTGTACTTATAATTATACATTTTATGAAGTAGATATTACAAGATGGCCAATAATATGCCTAGGTATGCCTAGGCTTTTCAGGCAGTCTTATGATAGGTCTTACTCAATAGCGACACAATGATTATACAGATAGTAAGGTTAGGTAATTGTAGTGATTAACTAGATTTACAAAATTGAGGTACTGGAATTTAAACATTTAAGAATTTAACAATTAGTTTAAGAATTTAACAATTAGTTTATATATTAATGGTAAAGGTGATGTATTGGCATAATACAGTTTCTATATTGGAGTGTCTTAGGCAAACTTATGACTAGCTTAAGAATTATGAAGCAATAGTTGTACAGTCATACCTCGACTTACGATGCTTTCAGGTAACGATAGTTTCGGGTAACGATATTTATAACGTAAAAAAAATGATTGCGGGTTACGATGTTTGCTTCGGGTAACGACATTCGTACCGGACGTGTCCGCATGGCGCCCAGCTGAGCGCGCACTCCAGGGAGCGTCAGTGTGCTATTGTTTACAAGCGAGAGCGACCACCCACCCACACCCACGCATTCATACCAGTATATTGTCATTATTCCACTGTTTTTAGTGCTTGCAACTGCTAAATAAGCTACCATGGGTCCAAGGAAAGCTCCTAGTGGTAAGCCTGTGGCAAAGAGGAACAGAAATACATGTACGATAGAACTGAAGAAGGAGATAATAGAAAAATATGAAAGTGGAGTGCGTATCAGTGAGCTGGCCAGGCTGTATGGTAAAGCCTTTTCTACCATCGCTACCATTGTGGCCAAGAAAAATACACGTAAAATCAAGGAAGCTGTTGTTGCAAAAGGTTCATCTGTGTTCAGTGACTCTCAAGCTGGTCCTAGTGGCATTCAAAGAAAAAGGGAAGTAACCCCAGAAAAGAACTTGGTACCTGCAGTGTTAATGGAAGGGGATTCCCCTTCCAAACACTAGCATACTACTCCACCTTCTCCCCTCCTCCCGTCCTCCACACATCAACAACTCTTCAATAAATGTAAGTGACATGTTATTGTACAATATTTACATGTGTATTTAGTTATTCTTCATTAAATTGTGTATTATTTAATGTCAAAAAGTTCTAAAAAATATTTTATTTAACTACTTTTGGAAGTCTTGGACGGATTAAATTTATTTCCATTATTTCTTATGGGGAAAATTGATTCGGGTAACGATTGTTTCGGCTTAAGATATGCCCTCTCTGACGGATTAATATCGTAAGTCGAGGTATGACTGTATTAGAATTTTGGTTAGTCCTGTGCAAATTAAGGGGAATCACAGATATCAATAAGTGTATTTTGCTGTGGATATGTGCAAGATAAAGTAGTTTTCATGTGGTTAGCTACCGGTTGGGTGCGTAAGTGAGATCAGATGTTTTTTAACGGTGCTTTTGAAAATGGAGGTTGTGTCTGCAGTTCTAGAGTTTTCAGGCAGGGAGTTCCAGATTTTAGGCCCTTTTATGCGCATTGAATTTTTGTATAGATTTAGTCGGACACGGGGAATGTCAAAGAGATGTTTATGTCTGGTATTATGTCTATGGGTCCTGTCACAACTGTCAAGAAAGTGTTTTAGCTCAGGGTTAAAGTTGGTGTCTTTTTTGGTGGTTTAGTGATTGTCACTGTGAAATAAGTCACCATGGGTCCAAAGAAGCTTCCTAGTGGCACCCCAGTGGCAGCATTCATGCAGGGAGTGTAGCATTCATGCAGGGAGTGTAGCATTCATGCAGGGAGTTTAGCAGGCATGCAGGGAGTGTAGCATTCATGCAGGGAGTTTAGCAGGCATGCAGGGAGTGTAGCATTCATGCAGGGAGTTTAGCAGGCATGCAGGGAGTTTAGCAGGCATGCAGGGAGTTTAGCAGGCATGCAGGGAGTTTAGCAGGCATGCAGGGAGTTTAGCAGGCATGCAGGGAGTTTAGCAGGCATGCAGGGAGTTTAGCAGGCATGCAGGGAGTTTAGCAGGCATGCAGGGAGTTTAGCAGGCATGCAGGGAGTGTAGCATTCATGCAGGGAGTTTAGCAGGCATGCAGGGAGTTTAGCAGGCATGCAGGGAGTGTAGCATTCATGCAGGGAGTTTAGCAGGCATGCAGGGAGTGTAGCATTCATGCAGAGAGTGTAGCAGGAAGGCAGGGAGTGGGGATTCCCCTTCGTAGAGGCTGAAGAATTCCTCCCCCAACAAGTGTTTAATTGTGATGAAACAGGCCTGTTTTGGAAGAAAATGCCCAACAGGACCTTCATTACTCATTACCCTATCTTCCAGATGCCTGCAACTCTCTTCAATAAAGGTAAGTAAATGTTATTTATTAATCTGCTTTTATTATTTAGAATGTGAATATTTTTTTGTGGAACGGATTAATTGTATTTACATTATTTCTTATGGGAAAAAGGTTTTGAATTTCGTAAATTTCGTGTTAAGTAATAGCTCCTGGAACGGATTAATTACGATAGTCGAGGGACCACTGTTCATATAAATAATACTTATCACAAGGACCCAAATGAAAATAAGTAACTTTGACTTTTTTGAGTTATCCTAGGTGTCCTACACATATGCTGCTATGTATGATAATCTATGTAACTGTATTTGTATGTACCTGAATAAACTTAATTGCTTACTTAACAAAACGAAAACAATTGAATTTTTTTTAACACGGCCGTTTTCCACTGAGGCAGGGTGACCCAAAAAGAAAGAAAAAACTTTCATCATCATCATTCAACACTTCCACCATCACTTACACATAATCACTGTGTTTGCAGATTCACTCAGACATGACAGCTTAGACATCCCTCCAAACTGCCAATATTCCAAACCCCTCCTTTAAAGTGCAGGCATTGTAGTACTTCCCATTTCCAGGATTCAAGTCCGGCTAACTGGTTTCCCTGAATCCCTTCACAAAATATTACCCTGCTCACACTCCAGCAGCTCATCAGGTCCCCAAAACCATTCATCTCCATTCACTCCTAACACGCTCACGCATGCTCGCTGGAAGTCCAAGCCCCTCGCCCACAAAACCACCTTCACCCCCTCCCTCCAACCTTTTTGGGGACGACCCCTACCCCGCCCTCCTCCTCCTACAGATTTATACGCTCTTCAAGTCATTCTACTTTGTTTCATTCTCTCTAAATGACCAAACCACCTCAACAGCCCCTCTTCAGCCCTCTGACTAATACTTTTAGTGTGGATTAATATTTACCACCAGTAAATTGTATTTCAAACGTAAACAGTTTATTAAATTGAAAACCACCAAGGTTACAGCAAGTTAAGGTGAAGTTAGATCACCAGAGCTCACACCTACCATGACCGATTCTTGTTAATCTTCACCATCAAACTTTGATGAACTAGTTGATAAGATGAGTGAGTTACTTCAAAGTGCTTCACAGTCATGGGTGTGGATTTATTTTGGGTAGTGTGTGAATGATTTTAGTTTGTTGCATATATTTAGCTTAACAAACTTGTAACTATTTAAGGCAGTGTTATGTGTGCTAAATGTTGTAATGCCACTGAAAACTTGGGGTGTTATTCAGAAATTGACCCAAGATTTGACCATGGTGCATCTGGGAAATTAGAGAGTGCACTATCCTGGATTATGTACTAATCACTGAAACATTTCTTGACAATCCAATGTTATACAGTTTAAATTTTATGAATGATAATGCTGTAGAAAGTTAATATTTTACTGTGTACCACTTGCATTCAAATTAAAATGTTAAATCAGAGAATTTCAACTCTCATAATAACCAATAATATTCATTCTCATTATAAGAAGCAGGTGCCTATACACCACTACTAGGACAGTAAACAAGACTGTGCAAAACATTTCAATCACAAGATATGAAGAATAAATTAAGATTTTGGTTGCATCTGACTTAAAATTATCATGAAAAGTATCTGAACTATTTTATGAAGTGACAATTTCATAAAATTCATGAAATTTCCATTATAAATAAACCATTGCTTTGTGATGGATACAAAAATAAAGAAGGCAGTATAAAATACAAGAAAATTACTAAAATTTGATTACCATTTCATAAGTGTGCTGAGCAATAGTGAAAAGTTGATCTGATGTAAATATCATAAATCTTCGACGTCCACTAAAAGGAGTGGTGGTCATATGACTCTCATAATATGTGTAACCCATAAAACCAAGCAAAGCTGATCCACCTGTAGAAAATGAATGTAAATTAAATGAAAAGTAAAACAAAGTGAAATGTGATATACCCTATTATTTATATATTTACCATCAAAGGTGCCACTAAGTAATAAGAGAATATTTGACCATGTATACAATACTGTTTGTAAAAATTCTATGAAGAAAAAAAGTTGAATTGTTATTGCACCACTAACATATGAGCTTGATACACTACCAGATTATAAATGTTGTTTTACATATATAAAACAAAAATTGCAACATAATTTTCCATGCATAAGACTTAGAAAATAGTTTTAACTTAATGCAAATAAAGATACCACTGATTAACAGACTACCTAGTAGCCCATAAAGAAATTTTTTTAACACACTGGCCGATCCCACCAAAGTAGGGTGACCCAAAAAAGAAACACTTTCACCATTATTCACTCCATTACCCTCTTACCAGAAGTGTGCAGATACTACAGTTCAGATGCCCCTCCAAACTGCAAATATTCCCACCCCTCCATCAGAGTGCAGACACTGTACTTCCCACCTCCAGGACTCAAGTTGCAGATAACTGGTTTCCCAGAATCCCTTCACAAAATGTTATCTTGCTCACACTCCAACAGCTCATTAAATCCCAAAAACCATTTGCCTTCACTCACTCCTATCTAACACACTCACACATGCCTGCTGGATGTCCCAGCCCCTTGCATACAAAACCTCCTCTACCTTCTTCCCCCAACCTATCCAAGGATGACCCCTACCTCATCTTCCTTCCACTACAGATTTATACACCCTCCAAGTTATCCTATTTTGCTCCAGCCTCTCTAAATGTCGAAACCACCTCAACAACCCCCCTCAGCCCTCTGCATAATACTTTTAATAACTCCACACACCTCTTCCTAATCTTCAAGCTACAAATTCTCTGCATAATAATTACACCACACACTGCCCTCAGATATGACATCTCAACTGCCTCCAGCCTCCTCTTTGGTGCAACATTCACAACCCATGCTTCACACCCACATAAGAATGTTGGCACCACTATACTCTCATACAGTCCCCTCTTTTCCTCCATGAATAATGCTCTTTATTTTCACAGATGCCTCAGTGCACCACTCCCAAGTATATCTGAATACATTCACTTCCTCTATACTCCCTCCTCCCAATCTGACATCCAATCTTTCATTACCCAACTCATTTGTTACCCTCATCACCTTGCTCTTTCCTATGTTCACTTTTAATTTCCTTCTTTTACATAACCTCCCAAATTTGTCTACCACCCTTTGCAACTTCTCTTCAGAATCTCCCAAAAGCACAGAGTCATCAGCAAAGAGCAACTGTGACAACTCCCATTTTGTATTAAACTCTACATATTTTAATCCCACATCTCTTCCCAACACCCTAGCATTGACTTCTTTTACAACCCCCATCTACAAATATGTTAAACAATCATGTTGACAACACATTTGTCTAAGGCCTACTTTTACTAGAAAATAATCTCCCTCTTGCTTACATACCCTAACCTGAGCATCACTATCCTCATAAAATCTCTTAACTGCTTTCAGTAATATACCACCTATTCCATACACTTGCAACATCTGCCACACTGCTCCTACATCCATCTTATGCCTTTTCTAAATCCATGAAAGTAATGAGAACTTCCTTACCATTATCTAAATATTGTTCATGTACAGTGGTACCTCTACTTATGAGCAGCTCCCAACTCGAACAATTATGTAAGTGTATTTTTGTAGGTGCTTTTGTAAGTGTATTTTTGGGGATCTGAAATGGATTAATCTAATTTTCATTATTTCTTATGGGAAAAAATTCCTTCGGTATTGGCACTTGAATAGCCGTCTGGAACAAATTTTGCTCGTAACTCGAGGTACCACTGTATATGCTTCAATGTGAACACTTAGCTTACACATCCCCTACCCTTTCTAAAGCCTCCTTGTTCATCTGTGATTCTGCTCTCTGTCTTACCCTAATTCTTTTAATAATTACTATACACTTTACCTGGAACAGTGGACCCCCAAGTAACGAGCAAAATTCATTCCAGAAGCCTGCTCAAGTGCCATTACCGAACGAATTTACTCCCTTGAGAAATAATGTCAAATAGGTTAGTCCATTTCAGACCCCCAAAAATACACTTACAAAAGCACTTACAATATTATACTTACATAATTGTACAATTTCTGGGGTGCTCGTAACTCGGGGGTCCACTGTATTCTCAAAAAGCTTATTCCCCTATAATTTTTACACTTTCTTTTGCCCCCCTTTCCCTTATACAAAGGAACTATGCACTGATCTCTGCCAGTCCCTGGGAAACTTTCCCTCTTTCATACATTTATTGAACAAAAGCACCAACCACTCTAAAACTATATCCCCACCTGTACAATATTCAACAAATTCTAGATAGAGGATGACGATAAGATAAAGTAGCAAGCAGGCTCTCCACCATCCGACTGCTGTGAGCCTACTTGCCAGAGCTACAACTAATGTTAAGAAAAAAGAAAGGAAGACTTACCATCCAGTCAAAGCAAAAGACAAACAGAGAGAAAGAAAAAAAAAGATGTGCTTATAAACAAAGCCTCTTAGAATAGTTTGCCTTTTAAATCACATATTACAGGTTGGCCATCACTAATCTGGCAATCAGTTATCCGGTTCCATCAGTAATCCGGCACTAATTTCAGCTAGCATAATTTCAAATTTCATCCTTATACTGACTCAAATTTCATCACTATACTGACTCAGAAATTGTGCAGATGGTTGTAAATCCACAGCAGCAAGCCAGTGGAGGAGAAAGCAGTGATGAAAATGAGGAAGATGTAGCAGAAAGTGTCTCTATTGATAGGTTAATTACGTGTATTCTAACCTAACCACTCTATAATCCGGCAAACTTACTAATCCGGCACACTACAGGTCTCAATGATGCCGGATTAGTAATGGCCGACCTGTACCACTGCATTCTAACATTCTAATACAGCCTCTCCTCACTTAACAATGAAGTTCCGTTCCTAAGACCATGTCAGTATACGAAATCATCGCTAAGTGAGGAGCATACTTAAATGGTGATGGGTTTGTGTCAACCATCTTTGATATTGTTTTAATGTCACCTTTACACCATTTATAACATTTCTGGTATATTTTTAAATGTTTATACAGCAGTGTACTGTATATTGTAATAAACAGAATTGAGGAAATCAGCTCTAATATACATTATTTAGGTATGCATACTGGTCAGTAAGCCCGTTGTAAGTCTGAGTCGTTGGAAAACAAGTACATCGCTAAGTGAGGAGAGGCTGTACAAGACAAGAAAAAGAAAACTAAATTACGACAAAATACAGCTCAAGGGATACTGGGATTTTTTTCTTTACATGGTGGTAGAAGTACGTATGGTACAAGTTGAAAGTGGTGGTAGTAAGTGCTACAACCACTGAAATTTTAAAAAAAATTATATAGTAAACATATTAATGAAGATAGGACACCACAAGCTTAACTCTCCTACTTTGACTATAAATATATAAACAGTTAAAACAGTATTTTGTTACATTATGTATTTCCCTTTGTAAGGCTGAGCTCATACAGTATCAAAATAAATATAATCTACTTACCAAGGTAGCGAATTTTATTGCGGATAAAATGTTGGATAAATATCTCTCGTTTCTGTTTTGGTAAGGCCTGCCACCATTTTCTGAAACCACGACCCACCAAGACCGCTAGCATTTTGCTTATGGGTCGTAGAATTGCCACTAATATGGGATTTACATACTGAGGTCTGGAAGCAAATAATACGTACTGTCACTTTCATGAGCAAAGATGACAAAACAATAAGTCTATATTCGTTAAAGCTGTAGCATTAAAACAATAACACCAAAAAACATTGAATTTATGAACATCACAATTTGCCCTCCAACTTATTTGATGTCGAGCATTATCGGTACTGTATAAAATTTAGAAGTTGAGATGAAGTTCATGTAATTTTGCAGTGAAGAAACATCAGTTCCATAAAGATTGACTGGCACCAATTTTTTAGTCAAAATTAAACTGTGTGGGAATAAATATTTCACATCTTTCAGAAATAAGTTCCCTTGAATAATTTTTAATTCTTTTTAAAAGTTAAAGGTCAGAATGCATATCCACCATTTGGCAGGTATAGTATTTTATAACTCCCCCTCCTAAAATATGTAGGTACATGTATAGTTTTGAGTAGTAGGTTGGTAGACAGCAACCACCCAGGGAGGTACTACCGTCCTGCCAGGTGACTGTGAAACAGAAACCTGAAACTATTTTACATGATGGTAGGATTGCTGGTGTCTTTTTTTCTGTCTCATAAACACGCTGGATAACAGGTATATCTAGCTACTTCTACTTACACTTTAGGTCACACTACACAGGCATGCACATGCATATACAGTGGTACCTCGGTTAACGATGGTCCCCAAACTCGCCCTTTTATGTAAGTTTATTTTTTTAAATGCTTTTTTAAATGTATTTTTGGGGGTCTAAAAGGACTAGTCTATTTTACATTATTCCTTATGGGGATAAATTCGTTTGGTAATGGCACTTGAACAGCATTCTGGAACAAAAAAATATCGTTAACCGAGGTACCACTGTATATACATACACACATCTAGGTTTTTCTTCTTTTTCTTAATAGCTCTTGTTCTTATTTTCTCTATTGTCCATGGGGAAGCGGAAAAGAATCTTTCCTCCGTAAGCCATGCGTGTTGTATGAGGCGACTATAATGACGGGAGCAATGGGCTAGTAACCCCTTCTCCTGTACACATTTACTAAAAAAGAGAAGAAGAAAAACTTTATAAAACTGGGTTGTTTGAATGTGCGTGGATGTAGTGCGGATGATAAGAAAGAGATGATTGCTGATGTTATGAATGAAAAGAAGTTGGATTACGAGTTTCAGTGGGGAAAAATAAATGGGATTAAGTCAGGAGTATCTGAGAGAGTTAGAGCTAAGGAAGGGGTAGCAATAATGTTGAAGGATCATTTATGGAAGGAGAAGAGGGAATATAAATGTGTAAATTCAAGGATTATGTGGATTAAAATAAGGGTCGGATGCGAAAAGTGGGTCATAATAAGCGTGTATGCACCTGGAGAAGAGAGGAGTGTAGAGGAGAGAGAGAGATTTTGGGAGATGTTAAGCGAATGTATAGGAACTTTTGAACCAAGTGAGAGAGTAATTGTGGTAGGGGACCTAAATGCTAAAGTAGGAGAAACATGTAGAGAGGGTGTGGTAGGTAAGTTTGGGGTGCCAGGTGTAAATGATAATGGGAGCCCTTTGATTGAACTTTGTATAGAAAGGGGTTTAGTTATAGGTAATACATATTTTAAGAAAAAGAGGATAAATAAGTATACAAGATATGATGTAGGGCGTAATGACAGTAGTTTGTTGGACTATGTATTGGTAGATAAAAGACTGTTGAGTAAACTTCAGGATGTACATGTTTATAGAGGGGCCACAGATATATCAGATCACTTTTTAGTTATAGCTACAGTGGGAGTAAAAGGTAGATGGGATACAAGGAAAATAGAAGCAGTAAGTAAGAGAGAGGTGAAGGTTTATAAACTAAAAGAGGAGGCATTTAGGGTAAGATATAAACAACTATTGGAGGATACATGGGCTAGTGAGAGTGTAGGCAATGGGGTCGAAGATGTACAGTGGTACCTCGAGTTACGATGGTCCCCAAAATCGCCCTTTTATGTAAGTTTATTTTTTTAAATGCTTTTGTAAGTATATTTTTGGGGGTGTAAAAGGACTAGTCTATTTTACATTATTCCTTATGGGGATAAATTCGTTTGGTAATGGCACTTGAACAGCATTCTCGAACGAAAAAATATCGTAACTCGAGGTACCACTGTATGGGGTAGATTTAAAAATGTAGTGTTAGAGTGTTCAGCAGAAGTTTGTGGTTACAGGCGAGTGGGTGCGGGAGGGAAGAAGAGCGATTGGTGGAATGATGATGTAAAGAGAGTAGTAAGGGAGAAAAAGTTAGCATATGAGAGGTTTTTACAAAGTAGAAGTGATGCAAGGAGGGAAGAGTATATGGAGAGAAAAAGAGAGGCTAAGAGAGTGGTGAAGCAATGTAAAAAGAGAGCAAATGAGAGAGTGGGTGAGATGTTATCAACAAATTTTGTTGAAAATAAGAAAAAGTCTTAGAGTGAGATTAATAAGTTGAGGAAGCCTAGGAAACAAATGGATTTGACAGTTAAAAATAGGAGAGGAGAGTTATTAAATGGAGAGTTAGAGGTATCAGGAAGATGGAGGGAATATTTTGAGGAGTTGTTAAATGTTGATGAAGATAGGGAAGCTGTGATTTCGTGTATAGGGCAAGGAGGAATAACATCTTGTAGGAGTGTGGAAGAGCCAGTTGTGAGTGTGGGGGAAGTTCGTGAGGCAGTGGGTAGAATGAAAGGGGGTAAGGCAGCTGGGATTGATGGGATAAAGATAGAAATGTTAAAAGCAGGTGGGGATATAGTTTTGGAGTGGTTGGTACTATTATTTAATAAATGTATGGAGGAGGGTAAGGTACCTAGGGATTGGCAGAGAGCATGTATAAAGGCAAAGGGGACAAAAGAGAGTGCAAAAATTATAGGGGAATAAGTCTGTTGAGTGTACCTGGTAAAGTGTATGGTAGAGTTATTATTGAAAGAATTAAGAGTAAGACAGAAAGCAGGATAGCAGATGAACAAGGGGATTTAGGAAAGGTAGGGGTGTGTAGACCAAGTGTTTACAGTGAAACATATAGGTGAACAGTATTTGGATAAGGGTAAAGAGGTTTTGTGGCATTTATGGATTTGGAAAAGGCGTATGATAGGGTGGATAGGGGGGCAATGTGGCAGATGTTGCAGGTGTATGGAATAGGAGGTAGGTTACTGAAAGCAGTGAAGAGTTTTTATGAGGATAGTGAGGCTCAGGTTAGAGTGTGTAGGAGGGAGGGGGACTATTTCCCAGTAAAAGTGGGCCTTAGACAAGGATGTGTGATGTCACCATGGTTGTTCAATATATTTATAGATGGGGTTGTAAGAGAAGTGAATGCGAGGGTCTTGGCAAGAGGTGTGGGGTTAAAAGATAAAGAATCAAATACAAAGTGGGAGTTGTCACAGTTGCTTTTTGCTGATGACACTGTGCTTTTGGGAGATTCTGAAGAGAAGTTGCAGAGGTTGGTGGATGAATTTGGTAGGGTATGTAAAAGAAGAAAATTGAAAGTGAATATAGGAAAGAGTAAGGTGATGAGGATAACAAAAAGATTAGGTGACAAAAGATTGGATATCAGATTGGAGGGAGAGAGTATGGAGGAGGTGAATGTATTCAGATATTTGGGAGTGGACATGTCAGCAGATGGGTCTATGAAGGATGAGGTGAATCATAGAATTGATGAGGGGAAAAGGGTGAGTGGAGCATTTCGGACTCTGTGGAGACAAAGAACTTTGTCCATGGAAGTAAAGAGGGGAATGTATGAGAGTATAGTTATACCAACACTCTTATATGGGTGTGAAGCATGGGTGATGAATGTTGCAACGAGGAGAAGGCTGGAGGCAGTGGAGATGTCATGTCTGAGGTCAATGTGTGGTGTGAATATAATGCAGAGAATTCGGAGTTTGGAAATTAGGAGGAGGTGCGGGATTACCAAAACTATTATCCAGAGAGCTGAGGAGGGGTTGTTGAGGTGTTTCGGACATGTAGAGAGAATGGAACGAGACAGAATGACTTCGAGAGTGTATAAATCTGTAGTGGAGGGAAGGTGGGGTAGGGGTCGGCCTAGGAAAGGTTGGAGGGAGGGGTAAAGGAGGTTTTGTGTGCGAGGGCTTGGACTTCCAGCAAGCATGTGTGAGCGTATTTGATAGGAGTGAATGGAGACAAATGGTTTTAATACTTGATGTGCTGTTGGAGTGTGAGCAAAGTAACATTTATGAAGGGATTCAGGGAAACCGGCAGGCCGGACTTGAGTCCTGGAGATGGGAAGTACAGTGTCTGCACTCTGAAGGAGGGGTGTTAATGTTGCAGTTTTATAACTGTAGTGTAAAGCACCCCTCTGGCAAGACAGTGATGGAGTGAATGAAGATGAAAGTTTTTCTTTTTCGGGCCACCCTGCCTTGGTGGGAATCGGCCGATGTGTTAATAAATAAATAAAAATGTATAGTTGCACAGTATGTACTGTAAATGTTTATTTACAACACTTTATTAATATGTATATATCAAAGAAAACATGATACCATACGTAAAGAATTAGGCAAATATTCTGTAAAACACAATTAAATTAGATAAGGAATATTACTGTTTGGGAACATTCAGTATGTCTAATTATAACTTGGGCGTCTTTTCAAATTACAAGTGATTTTCAAACATGCATCTCGTGCATTAGTTGGGGACCACCTATACTGCATTCATTTCATTTATTTCTTTTCACCACATTCTACAATTAGAAATTCAGTATATATGGTTAGAATCCCAATTTGTGTGGTTCTCGCTAATTTCTTCATGGAGTCAATGGACACAAGCTCATTTGTTAACATCCATACCACTAACACTTGGCTGAGCAATTATTATTGCCTTCAGATGATTTAAATTAGAGCACTTAATGATGGTGAAAGCATTTCTTTTTCAGGTCACCCTGCCTCAGTAGGAGACAGCCAGTGTTAAAAAAATAACAATGTCATAGGTTAGAAAAAGATAAAATAGTAATTAGAAAGACATGGAAGAAAATGCTTAACAGTTGCATTAATTCAGTTTGTGTAATACAGAAAGTAACCAAGGAGCATTTAACATCACTAACACCTTGCAAAATTGTTAGTGACTGTCCAGAGCCAAACTATCTAGTAATAAACTTAATGCAACAAAGCCCAAGTAAATATGCACATTATCTACTTAATCCTCCACCACCTAATCCTCTTCAATCTATTTATTCCTCTCCGTAAGTGATATGGCAATACATGCTCGTATTTTGCTGTTGCTTCTGTCAACTCGATAAAACTCCTTATGAGCAAAATGTTGTCTACAATAAAAGCTTATCCTCATGTGGTTCTTTTATTCCATAATGACCATACTGTACTCCCACCATATTTACCAATTTTGTGTTTATAGATTTTTACCTCTCATGAGATATATTCAGTACTATTTTCCTTTAACAATAGCTGGGTTTCAGATCTGTAACTCATTATTAACAGTATGGCATCAACTGCAAGCTAGACTACTATAACAGTTTAGAAATAAAAGTTCCATTTCCAGAATTTGAAATCCTTGTGCATTTGTAGGGAGATACAGTATACAGTGGTACCTCGACTTACGATGGTCCCCAAACTCACCCTTTTATGTAAGTTTATTTTTTAAATGCTTTTGTAAGTGTAATTTTGGGGGTCTAAAAGGACTAGTCTATTTTACAACATTTCTTATGGAGATAAATTCGTTTGGTAATGGCACTTGAACAGCATTCTGGAATGAAAAAATATCGTAAGTCGAGGTACCACTGTATGTATTATTATTTTACATTTGCATCTTGAGAAACATACCCTTAAACATTGTAAGGTTTAAACCACAGACCTCAAAATATATCTCACAATTGCAAGCAACAATTCAAATTATTCAGACAATGAAACTAGGACAAAAATAAAATATTATATGACAAATGTAAACCAACTACGTACTGTACTGTATACAGTGGTACCCGACTTACGATGGTCCCCAAACACACCCTTTATGTAAGTTTATTTTTTTAAATGTTTTTGTAAGTGTAATTTTGGGGGTCTAAAAGGACTAGTCTATTTTACATCATTTCTTATGGAGATAAATTCGTTTGGTAATGGCACTTGAACAGCATTCTGGAATGAAAAATATCGTAAGTCGGGTACCACTGTATGTATATAGACATAATAAAATAATGAATGAGCTTAGAATATTACCTTGTTGTGTGTATTTTTCTTATAGGTTGTAATAAACCCACATTGCCTTGCTGTTGCAAAAGTGTTGGCCATTTTGACTTTCTGCAAACACTTAATACAGATTCACTATAAAATAAAGCATATTTATTTATATGTAAATTACAGACCCAGAGCTGTTTCAAGTTTGATTTTGCTATGACTCCCCATCTTGCTGACCAGGATAACAGCATTTCATTAGTAAGACCTGCAATAGAAATTATACAGAATGTTAGAATGAACTAATCTACAGTATCTAAGACAGAAAAACAGACAGCATAAAATCACTGACTATATGTTTAGTTATTAAAGTGATTTCTTCCATAGCAGCTAGTAATATTGCCATAGCTGTGGGTGGTGGGTGGAGTCCATCTTTATACTGAATTTAATATACAGTGGTCCCTCGGTTTTCGTGCATCTCCAAACTCGAACATTTATGTAAGTGTATTTTCGTAAGTGCTGTTGCAAGTGTATTTTTGGGGGTCTGAAATAGACTAACCTACGTGACATTATTTCTTAAGGAAGTAAATTGTTCGGTAATGGCACTTGAGCAGCATTCTGGAACGAATTTTCGGCAAAAACCGAGGGACCACTGTATATATAGCAGCAGTTACAAACTTATATGTCGAGGTTTCAGTTTGAGACGAAAGTGTTGTGATACAAGTCACAATGTTCTCATGGGAAAATATCACAGGTACAGCACCTCATGGATTAGTACAGGCAGGCCCTGTTTTACAGTGCTTTGCTTTACAGCATTTCACTAATATAGCAGTTTTCAATTACACTCATTCTTCATTTATTCAGACTTCCTACAATAAATATATTCACCACTCACTATAAGCTAAGGACGAAAATATTTTAAGGTAAGTAATGTGCGTGTACTGTATATGCATTTTTAGGCCTAGCTATCTTACTCACTTAGTATATAATAGTGTAAACATGTTATCAGGCTTTTATATGCATTTGAAAGTGAAAAATCTGATTCACTTTACAGCGATTGTTACTTTACAGCAGCAGCCCGGAACCTAACCTGCTGTATAAGCTGGACCCTCCTGTACAATTCTTTGTCACTTACAGTAAGCTAACCTTAGTTAC
>WNWK01020832.1:0-35122 GCA_009830355.1 Cherax destructor | reverse complement strand
AAAGTGCTGACCACTTAAAAAGGTCGGGAAACCCCTCTCATTTATTTTCAGTTTTAACCTTTAAATGTGAACGCATGATGGCCAAATTTAAAACGCAAGTGGGTTGGGGATTTCAACAAGAACATAATCATAGGTAGGAAAAGGGACTTGGTTGAATGGGTATGGTCCTTGGCAGGTTGGGGGGTTTTTAGTCATAAAGGAAAACCCTTTTTTAAATTGATGGGAGGGGGGGGACGATAGTGAGAGGGAGGGGAATGGGGGGGGGGGGGGGTATGTTTGGGGTGTTACATCCGGGGAAATAGTAAAAGGAAAGACGGGTTTGGGGGGTTTTTTTTATTCCTTGGGAGGTATGCCTGAGGGGGAAAACTGGAATAGTGTGGTCGGGAAAAAGGGGGATGTTGACAAGGGGTGGGAGGATTTGGGGGGAGGGGGGATTTTGGGATTTCAGGGTTGGTAGAGGGAGGGGGGGAGGGTGGGAACCTTTCAAAAGGTTATGTGGCATTTTACAGGCTTTATGCCCGGAGGTAAAAGGCGGGAGACCATAGATGTGGGTTTTTTGGCCACGGGGGGGGTTAGTGGAAAATTGGGTGGGGACTTCCATGGAGGGGTTTGGGTTAAAAAATTGCTAGTGGGGGGGAATGGAAGGGGCTTTTTGGGGGTGGGGCGGGGAGGGGAAAAGGACAAGGGGAGAATTGGTACAGTGGGGGGGGGAAAAAGTGGGGGGTTGGATTTTTAAAACGGGCGGGAGGGGGGGGGGGTTTTTTTAAAGACACCGGGGTTTGGGAAAGACTGAAGGAGTTACAGAACGAAAGGTTACATTCGTTAAAAAGCAGGTATGGATGACATTTTGTGGGAGATAAGCCATCAGTGTGTATTTTGGGGAGATATTGGAAGCAACAGAAAGGGATGACTTTGTCATGTATAGAAGTGGGGAGGACATGGATGGTATGGGCAGGGCCTACAGATAAAAATCGACAGAGGCAGTGGGCATATACTTGGACAAATAGTTTGAGAAATACATGCAAAGTGTGCCGAGTGGGGGTTGTGAGGGACGGATTTTAGTGGAGGGTATGAGGAACGTGTTAGAGGAGGATGACAGGGAGAGCATGGAACGTGAGATCGGTGAGGAAGAGGTGGGGAAGCAGTGAATGGCATGAGTAGAGGTAAACGCCAGTCGTTGATGGCATCCCCAATGACTTTTATAGGGCACATTGGGGGTGCTTAAGGAGTGTTTGGTGAGGATGCTAAGTCGAATGAAGGATGACGGGTGCATGGGAAAAGTGCAGAGTACGGGAGTGTGGTGTTGGTTAAAAGGAGAGAATGGGAATACGTTTGGAATTATAGAGCTTTAGCTATAATGTGTGCTGATTACAAAGGTGTTCACAAAAGTTTGGAGAACCGGTTGAAGAGGGTGATAGGCAGAGTGATAGTGGCATGAACGAATCAAGGATTTCATTGATGGCAGGATGGGTGGAGGTGTGCTAGCATTGGACTGGAGGGCAGCATATAATAGTGTTGAAAGAGTCGTGTTGTTTGAGGTTATGAGGCGACAGGGGTTTGGGGAAAAAGTAGTTAGGTGGGTGGAGACATTGTATGTGGGGGCGTGCGTGCATGTGCAAGTGAATGGATGTGTAGGTAGGGAACTGGGCATGGGTAGAGGACTGTGACAGGGATGTCCCCTGTCGCAGATCCTGTTCATGTGCCTGCAGGACCCTTTTTATAGGTTGATTGGGGAAGGGGTGTGGGAAGGACGTGTAGGCAAGGGCAGTGCCCCAGGTATTGTCAGGTACGTCGACGACACGATGGCTCTGGTAGGCCATGAGGAGGGTCTGGCGAATGTATATAGGATCATCCGGTTTTTTTAGTGAGGCAACGGGCATGCAGGTCAATGGGGTGAAATCACGTTTGTTGTAGATGGGTACGTGGGTGGGTGGAAGGTTGGGACAGTATATGGGTGGACAGTAGTGGAACAAGTCAAAATTTGCAGGGTAGTATTTATGAGCAATCGTAAGGAAGCTAGGAGAGTAAATTCCTGAGAAGGCTGTCGGTGGGGCGATATCGCGTATGGGGAGTTGGAGGGCAGGGGACCTAACCCTGCAGCAGCATGTGATAGCGTAATGCGATGATTTATAGTAAATTATGGCACGTAGCGGATTTACCCATTGTTGCAGGACGATGTGAAGAACTTGGAAGTTAAAGTGTTCAGGTCATATGGGCTTTGAAGACCTTGGTTAAGGAAGGACGTGGTCAGGAATCGGGTGGGGCTGGGGGCTTACGACTGGGGCGACGACTGATGTGTGTATGCTAAGAGATGTCTAGGGAGATTGGGAGGCAGGGAAGTGGGCAAGGTAATGGGGGAATTAAGTAAATGGTGGGGAGGAAAGAGTTGACAGTGTGTTGCGACCTGTTCGGAACCTCATAGTAATGAGGAACCACAGAGATTGCCTGTGAGTGCCATGGAGAGGTTAGGTTAGGGGGGGCATAAGGGAGGGTGAGGTAGAATACCCAGTATACGATTGGGGTAGCATTTGGAAGGGATTGAGAGGACTAAGGTTACGGTCGTGGGATCGAGAATTGATGTATCGGTTCCTGCATGGGCAGTGGCGTCTTGGGCTTTACTATACAGGATGGGGATGGTGGGTACGTTGAGCTGTGATAGGTGTGGGATGGAAGAAATGGGCATGCATGCAGTGTACTCCTGTGAAAGCTTGGGAACGTGAGGTTGTGGTTGGGGAGAGTGTTCCGTCAAATGGGGGGGGGAATACCTGTATTAAGGGTGTTAAGCTTGGACATAGGGGGTGTGACATCACAGGTACATAGGGGTCTGGGTTACTTGGTGGTGGATTACCATGTATGTCGTGGAAATTAAAGGAGGCCGGTAGTGGAGAGCGTATCAGAGCGGTAGCCGGGAGTATGTATTGAACAAAATGTCGGAATCGGGAGGTGTATGGAGGGACTTGGGAGAGGGCATTCTCGGAGAGTACAGGAACATGGTATTAGGATTTAGTGGGGGTGTAGGTTAGTATTTTTGTTTAAAAGGGTTTGTCGACTGGGGAAGGGCCACCTACCAGATGGAGGGAGTAGGGGAGTATGAGTGTTGAATAGGGTGTGCATGGCAGGGAATGGGGTGGGGAAACAGACGGAGGACATCTGTAATTACAGTTTTTGAGGTATGGGTGACAACGTCAGAGAGGGTTTACAAGGGAATTTATGTGCAAATGTTGGTATGGGAGATGTCATTTAATCGATGACCAATGACTGACAAGACTTTTTAGACTCATATAATAGTCAGGGGCACTGAGAGGGTTTACCTACGGTGTGATTGACATCGGACGCGTGTTTACTCTGGTTCGGAGCACTGCGTGAACTGAGAATGAACAACTGAGGCATGAATTTACTGTAGCCGAATGGCGGAAGAGCGATTGGGCGGTATGCTTGAGAGTATTGATTAGGATCAGGTGCTGTACCCGATACACTTTGTATCTCAGAACTTTTGTATGTTATGATTGTTCTAACATTGTGAGGGCGTATGGTCAGTTCCTGGTGGGCAGCGATAGCTGTCGTTTTAATTATATGGGGTTTTCCCGTACATGTCATTATAGTAGCTGTGCAAGTATGCTGTGTATGATAATATGAAGCAAGTAATGTTTGTATATGGAGTACTTCGAGGGACGGTAGGATGCTCATGTGTTCAGCCTATTATGTGTATATAATTAAATTGTATGCTTGGGTGAATAGGGAGTGGGGGTGAGGTGGTAGCGGATGGCGCAACAATAAATGTTAGCTCAGGTGGGAAGCACCATGGGCAGGCACGGGGGACACCCCAGTATATTACGTGCTGGATATCATTGGGGAGCAGGCTTCCATACGTGGCACCGAGATGTAATGGAAATAAGGTGGCATTGTGCATTATGGTAACACAATAGGCTTTGCATGAAGTGTAGGGCGTGAGAAGCAGTGGACTTAGTGCAATGGTAGTATGTAATTCAATTGTTAGGGTATTTTGTAATTTCTTTTTTATGGTAGTGGACGTTCATTCTTCTAACCTGTGTATTCACGGCCCACGACGGCCTTATTGCCATGTATATCGTAAACTTGTCCTTAATTAAAATAAAATGTACGTGTGTAAGCTTACTAGTTCTATGTATATTAGGTAAGGATTTTCTAAATACACTATGTATAGCATTTATCAGTATTGTGAGAGGGTTTTATGTGTAATTGTTTTATCTGATGCAAAAACACCTTATCAAGTGTCAAGAATTATTGGGGTGTGCTGGTCCACTATACTAGGCTTGTGAGTTATACATTTGTGAGAGGTTGGAATTTGTGTCATATGGCACGTGTATAAATTTAATTTTGTAACATGTATATTTTTTGTGTCTCGCCCGAGGCGTTGTTATTAATATTTAGTGTATGTAATGCTAATTTTTTTTAATTAAAAAAAAAAAAAATGTATCATTCAGAAAGCAAGCTTTGTGTTGCTGTAACACTGAATGTATCTTACTGACAGCAAGCTTTGTGTTGCTGCAACACTGAATGTATCTTACTGACAGCAAGCTTTGTGTTGCTGTAACACTGAATGTATCTTACTGACAGCAAGCTTTGTGTTGCTGTAACACTGAATGTATCTTACTGACAGCAAGCTTTGTGTTGCTGTAACACTGAATGTATCTTACTGACAGCAAGCTTGGTGTTGTTGCAACACTGAATGTATCTTACTGACAGCAAGCTTTGTGTTGCTGCAACACTGAATGTATCTTACTGACAGCAAGCTTTGTGTTGCTGTAACACTGAATGTATCTTACTGACAGCAAGCTTGGTGTTGTTGCAACACTGAATGTATCTTACTGACAGCAAGCTTTGTGTTGCTGCAACACTGAATGTATCTTACTGACAGCAAGCTTGGTGTTGCTGCAACACTGAATGTATCATACTGACAGCAAGCTTTGTGTTGCTGCAACACTGAATGTATCTTACTGACAGCAAGCTTGGTGTTGCTGCAACACTGAATGTATCATACTGACAGCAAGCTTGGTGTTGCTGCAACACTGAATGTATCATACTGACAGCAAGCTTGGTGTTGCTGCAACACTGAATGTATCTTACTGACAGCAAGCTTGGTGTTGCTGCAACACTGAATGTATGATACTGACAGCAAGCTTGGTGTTGCTGCAACACTGAATGTATCATACTGACAGCAAGCTTTGTGTTGCTGCAACACTGAATGTATCTTACTGACAGCAAGCTTGGTGTTGCTGCAACACTGAATGTATGATACTGACAGCAAGCTTGGTGTTGCTGCAACACTGAATGTATCATACTGACAGCAAGCTTGGTGTTGCTGCAACACTGAATGTATCATACTGACAGCAAGCTTGGTGTTGCTGCAACACTGAATGTATCATACTGACAGCAAGCTTGGTGTTGCTGCAACACTGAATGTATCTTACTGACAGCAAGCTTGGTGTTGCTGCAACACTGAATGTATCATACTGACAGCAAGCTTGGTGTTGCTGCAACACTGAATGTATCTTACTGACAGCAAGCTTGGTGTTGCTGCAACACTGAATGTATGATACTGACAGCAAGCTTGGTGTTGCTGCAACACTGAATGTATCATACTGACAGCAAGCTTGGGATTACTGCAACACCAACCTAGCATGACAGTATCTAAAATTTTCCAACACTAACTCGGCATGACATTATCTACAATTTCCCGACGCTAACTTGCATGACGTTGGTCGGGTAACAAACAAAAAATCATATATAATAGTATATCCAAGGAAGCGCATGCCTGAGGCTGGTCTTTTTTTGTAATCGTCATTCTCTTTTTTTTATTTCTGGTTGTTTTTTTATTGCATGACGGTGACTGTCAGTAATGTAGCCAGTTTTTGTTTTCCTCTTCACGAGCAAGATTATCTTTCCCCTGTTTTTTGTTTAGCGTGACTTTTAGGTTTGAGGAGAGACTTAGCCAGTCCACAGCACCAGTCACTCCAGGCTGTACTCCGGGGATGTACTCTGGAACTGTACTCTCTGTTGCTGAATTCTGAACTTTGAGGATGTTCTCTGTACACTGGGGGTTGTTCTTTGTGCTCTGAGCTCTGGACGCTAGACCTGTACTCTGTAGCTGCACTCTGCGGCTGTACCCTGTAGTCTGAGGTTGCACTCTACTCTATGACTGTGCTCTCTACTCTGAGGTTACCTCATTATCCTGTGTTTATACTCTGTACTCTAGCTTTGTACTCAGTACTCGGTAATTTGTATTACTTGGTAACATGCTGTGCTTCCTCCCGCCCTCCCGAAATTAATAAAATCGAAAATTTCATATTTTATTATTAATAAAATAAATTTAATCACTTAATGTTCCCACTGGAAAAATGGGCGTTCATTGGAACCTATTAACAAACCCTTAATAGTAATTTTATTTAGAAAGAATCTTATACTTTGTCGTTCACGAATAACCCAAAATAGTGGAACGAATCCGTAGACGGTGTCTCGGTCCATCCTGGACCGAAATAATGGTCCAGGACGGACCGTATGGTGGTCAAGAAGTCCTTCTCCCGAGTGTGTCATTGAGGTGAATTGTTCCAGCCTGGGTATTGTGGATTGTTTTTTTATTCCAAATGTTGGTTAGTTGGGAATTGTTCTAATCACGGTATTGTGGATTTGTTTATTTCAAATGTTGGTTAACAAAAAAAAAGGCACAATACCGTGACTGGAACAATACACACACAACCCGCACATAGAAAAGAGGAGCTTACGGCGACGTTTCGGTCTGACTTGGACCATTTACAAAGTCACACTAACACAAAGGACAGGTGGAAGGGGTTATATATAGGCAGGCAGACAGGGGAGGGCACATGAAAGTGGTGGAGGGGTAATAGTGGAAGTAGTAGTGGTAGTGGAAGTAGTAGTAGTGGAGTCAGTCATATTCTAGGAAAGGAGCACTGCAATGAAGCTGGCGGCCCGCATAGGGTAAGTACAAGAACACAGAGGGGTAAAAATGAAAATAAAATAAAGAAGGACAAATACAAGGCAAAATAAAAGAAAGAAAACCCAGAGGAGAAAGAAGAAAGAGGGGAAGGGGGAAGAGATAGAAGGAATCAGGTTAAGTCACTGGTGTTCTGAAGTTTTGAGCATTTAACAATGTAATGGGAGAGGAAAGCATCTACAGAGACAAAGCCAGGGCTAAGATTCATACAGGGAAAGTTGTGTATAAGGGAGGATTCAACCAGACGGCGACTATGAAAGTCAGACTTAGAGTAGACAGTTTTAGCAGAAGACCAATCAATAGGATGACTGTGATCTCTGACATGACAGAAAAGAGCATTATTAGTGTCGGCAAGCCTAACACTATTTTTGTGCTCCCTAAGTCTGTCAGAAAGAGATCGGCCAGTTTCTCCAAAGTACTGAAGAGGACAGGAGGAGCAAGAAATAGAGTAGACACCAGGAGAATCTATAGAGGGAGGGGAGGTATGAACTAGATTAGTGCGAAGAGTGTTAGTCTGGCGAAAGGTAAGTTTGATGTCTAAGGAACGGAGAGAGTTGTTGAGATTAGAGAGACCAGAGATGTAGGGAAGGCAGAGGACAGGAGAGTTCCCAGGAGTAGAGGGTTTAGGAGAGAAGAAAGTCCGTTTGGCACGAGAGAAAGCAGAGTCTATGAAATGGGAAGGGTAGCCAAGGCGGGAAAATGAATTATGAAGAGTGGAAATTTCTGCTTCAAGGAACTGAGGATCACAAATGCGGAGAGCACGGAGAAAGAGGGAGATAAGAACACTTTTCTTGACAGAGGAAGCATGATAAGAAAAGTAGTGAATGTACATGCCACTGTGCATAGGCTTGCGGTACACGGAAAAGGCAAAACCTGTAACTGAGCGGTGGACATGAACATCAAGGAAAGGAAGCAAAGAATTAGATTCCCAATCAGCTTTAAACTTAATGGTAGGGCAAGATTATTGAGAGCATCAAGAAATGGTTGGAAGAGACTAGAGTCATGAGGCCAAACAACAAAGATGTCATCTACATAGCGGAGCCAGAGTGAAGGACGTACGTCAATAGTGGGAAGAAGAACAGTCTCGAAGTATTCCATGTAAAGATTAGCAAGAACAGGAGATAGAGTTGAGTCCATAGCGACACTAAAGGTTTGAGAATAATATTTACCTTGAAAAGAAAAGGAATTAGAGTCCACACAAAGGCGGATACGATCAAGAAAGACATCAGTAGGTATAGGGAGATGAAGTAACCCTTCATTGACCTTCTCTCTGAGAAAATTAAGGACATCATCCAGAGGGACATTAGTGAAGAGGACTCAACATCAAGACTAAGCATCTTACAGGTCGGGAGAGAGCGAACCCGTTCGATGAAGTCTTGAGAGTGACGAAAGTGGGCTGAAGGAAAAGTACCAAGAAAGGGAGTGAGGGTTTTGGCCAGCCAAGAAGCAAGATAATAAGAGACAGAACCTCTAGTAGATATAATAGGACACAGAAGAATATCATGTTTGTGAGTTTTGGGAAGACCATAGAAATAGGGCAGAGAGGGACAGATGACACGAAAACGTTGAACAAGGTTAAAGTCAGAAGGACAGAGGTCGGAGAGTCTTAAGTTTCTTGTTGAAAGTTCTCTTGATGCGATCAAGAGGGTTGGAAACGAGAGGAGTGTAGGTACGTGAGTCAGAGAGCAAGACATCGGCTTCACGGAGGTAAGTCTTCTCGATCGAGGATAACAACCGAATTACCTTTGTCAGAAGAGAGTATGACAATGTTAGCGTTGGATGTAAGAGCAGAAAGGGCAAGTTGATAGCGGCGAGGAAGGTGATGGTTCTTAGAAAACAGACTATCAAGAACAGGAAGGAGAGAAACACGAAAAGTGGATAAATCAGGAAGATTATTATTACGAGAGTGAGACTGCCGAAAAGAATCAAAAGAGTTAATCATGTCAATACCAGCGCGAGGGGCAGGTGAAGTGGCAAAGGAAAGACCAAAACCAAGCAGTTGAAGCTCATGTTGGGAGAGTGTGACAGAAGACAGATTAGTAACACAGTCGGTAAAGGAGAATTTAGACCTGAAACCCAACCCACTGATCATGCCCGTCTCCTACTCCAACAGCTCATTATTTCTACAAAGTCTCAGGTTGAAGATGCCTTCTTTACTCCCGTCAGCGTCAACATGCTCTCTTTGCTTCCTTCCACAAGATCTCTGTAACCTTCTCACTACCATTGTTTTTGACACTGCTCGCCTGAACTCACAAATTCATTCTTCTAAACTACAGAATAAACTTCAACGTCTCATCTCAGATAGTTCTTGCCGATTAGGTAAAACTGGTCAATTAGCAAGAACTCATTTAAAATTAAGTCCTTTCTAAAAATTTTCTTTATGCGTTTAGAGATATATTTTTTCCAATTATGCTAGGTGTGTTACTCTTGGTCTGAGGACATACGGTGGTGTGGGTGCCTTTAAGCTAATTTCATTCTTATCCCCGTTTTGAGTATATATATATATATATATATATATATATATATATATATATATATATATATATATATATATATATATATATATATATATATATATATATATATATATATATATATATATATATATATATACATATATATATTGTTTAGAATTGCAGAACGAGAAATATTCAAACACTAATCTGCCTTTGACCAAAACGTCTAGCGTTAGCTGGGCGCCGAGGTACTGACCAATGGAACGGCGGTAGAGCACTGCGTACTCTTGTTCCAAGGTTCGTAGGTTCGAGTCTCCTTCGGCCTGAGATTAGTGTTTATATATAAACACCTTAATTACTGGGAACGCTTGAAGTTCCTAAACCTGTACTCCTAGAACGCAGGCGGGAGATACATTATTATATACACTTGGAAAATCCTAGAGGGATTAGTACCAAACTTGCACACGAGTGTCACTCCCTACGAAAGCAAAAGACTCGGCAGACGATGCAACATCCCTCAATGAAAGCATGGGTGCCACTAGCACGATAAGAGACAACACAATAAGTTTCAGGGCCCAAGACTGTTCAACTGCCTCCCAGCATACATAAGGGGATTACCAATAGACCCCCAGGTTATCTTTAAGCAAGTACTGGACAAGTACCTGACCAGCCGGGCTTGGTTCGTACGTCGGTTTGCGTGGGCCAACAGTAACAGCCTGGTTGATCAGGCCCTGATCCAACATGAGACCTGGTCACAGACCTGGCCTTGGGGCGCTTACCCCGAAACCCTCTGCAGGTATACTCAGGTATAATATATATATATATATATATATATATATATATATATATATATATATATATATATATATATATATATATATATATATATATATTCAACACGTCGGCTGTCTCCCACTGAGGCAGGGTGACCCAAAAAGAAAGAAACACTTTTACCATCATTCACACATAATCACTGTCTTTGCAGAGGCGCCCAGATATGACAAGTTTAGATGTCACTACAAACAGCCAATATCCCAGACCCTCCTTCAAAGTGCAGGCATTGCACTTCCCACCTCCAGGACTCAAGTCCGGCTGACCGGTTTCTCTGAATCCCTTCACAAAATATCCTGCTCACACTCCAACAGCTCGTTAGGTCCCCAAAAAAATATGTAATATAATACCTAGGTATACACTCATGCCCAGGTGAGTTTTTGAGGATGACCTCAAAGACTGACCTGGAAAACTGACCCTGAACAATGACTATGAACAGTGACCTTTTAAAACTGACCCTAACACTGGCCTCAGAAGCTAACAGTTTCCTCAAAGGAAGTTTATTCCAAAGCTTGAGGTTCCAGTCCCGTGTAAATAAATCTTACGTTCATTCTACTAAGGGCGAGTAATGATGAGTCAGCTTCATGGAGGGGATTTAAAACACTGGCTGGAGGCGCATGTTTTTCCATGCAGAAGCTACGTGTGAGGAGGCGAGGTGCCTGCCCTTCCTTGATGCTTGTTACTTGCTTATTATAACTTGTTACTTTGTTATTATAACTTGTTACTTAGTTATTATAACTTGTTACTTGGTAATTATAACTTGTTTCTTGTATAACTTGTTACTTGGTTATTATAACTTGTTACTTGGTTATTATAACTTGTTTCGGTTATTATAACTTGTTTCTGGTTATTATAACTTGTTTCTTGGTTATTATAACTTGTTACTTGGTTATTATAACTTGTTACTTGGTTATTATAACTTGTTACTTGGTTATTATAACTTGTTTCTTGGTTATAACTTGTTACTTGGTTATTATAACTTGTTACTTGGTAATTATAACTTGTTTCTTGTTATGACTTGTTACTTAGTTATTATAACTTTTCATTGGTTATTATAACTTGTTACTTGGTTATAACTTGTTACTTAGTTATTATAACTTGTTACTTGATTATAACTTGTTACTTGGTTATTATAAGTTGGTACTTGGTTATCGTAACGTGTTTCTTGGTTATTATTAGTTGTTACTTGGTTATTATAACTTGTTCCTGGTTATTATAACTTATTACTTGGTTATAACTTGTTACTTAGTTATTATAACTTGTTACTTGAGATTATTATAACTTATTACTTGGTTATAACTTGTTACTTAGTTATTATAACTTGTTACTTAGTTATTATAACTTGTTACTTGGTTATTATAACTTGTCACTTGGTGATTGTAACTTGTTACTTGATTATAATTTGTTACTAGGTTATTATAACTTGTTACTTGGTTATTATAACTTGTTACTTGTAATTATAACTTGTTTCTTGGTTATAGCTTGTTACTTGGTTATTATAACTTGTTACTTGGTTATTATAACTTGTTACTTGGTTGTTATAACTTGTTACTTGGTTATTTTAAGTTGTTACTTGGTTATTATAACTTGTTACTTGGTAATTATAACTTGTTTCTTGGTTATAACTTGTTACTTGGTTATTATAACTTGTTACTTGGTTATTATAACTTGTTACTTGGTTATTGTAACTTGTTACTTAGTTATCATAAGTTGGTACTTGGTTATTGAACTTGTTACTTAGTTATTATAAGTTGGTACTTGGTTATTGTAACTTGTTACTTGGTTATTGTAACTTGTTACTTGGTTATTGTAACTTGTTACTTAGTAATTATAAGTTGGAACTTGGTTATTGTAACTTGTTACTTGGTTATTATAACTTGTTACTTAGTTATTGTAACTAGGAACTTGGTTATTGTAACGTGTTACTTAGTAATTATAAGTTGGAACTTGGTTATTGTAACTTGTTACTTGGTTATTATAACTTGCTACTTAGTTTTTGTAACTAGGAACTTGGTTATTGTAACGTGTTACTTTGTTATTATAACTTGTTACTTGGTGTTTATAACTTGCGGTATTCATAACTTTCTAATTTCTTTTATAAGCTGTTATATAAACTCAGGACATAATAAACGACTGTCAATGTATAAGCGGAATGGACGTGACTCGAACCGTGGACCTGGTATGTAGAAGTCACAGAGGTCACCACGCAGCCTATGAAGTTATGATATATTAATTTTCTCCCCTCAAATCTGCATAGTTCGTAAAATCCTTGACAGTCTTTATTATAAATTGGGTTTTATTAACTAGTATATGGCTTTGAGTGGTATAACGTATGATTGGTATGAATATAAGGTATGAGTGGTTTGAGGTATGAAGTATGAGGGGTTTTACCTCAACATCAATGTTATGAGGACCCATAGCCTCGGAGAGGTAAACCCAAGGGCTTCCTGCTGATACGGTCATGGTTCCTCCTTGAAGAAAGGTCTTGCAAAGAGAAAAACAGAAGAGGCTAAAAACACTTGGAAATCATAAAGGTTCTCCTTGAATGAGCACAAAACTTAAAAAAGTCTATTATAAATAGTGTTTCTATGGCCTTCCCTGCACTAGGAGTCACGGGAGAAACCACAATTTTTCTTCTTCGAGTTTGTTTCACCAAGTTCGTTCTTATGCCCTTTAAGGACACCATTCACTCTGCACCACCTCAAAAAAAAATAATGCTGTGAAGAAAACTAGTATTGAGGGCGTTGATCTTCAAGGCCAAAAAAAATATATATGTTGGGGGGGGATCTCCTGATCCCTCTCAAACCCGAGGCACCACAGGATTTTTTTTCATCCTGGCTGGTGGGATGCACCAATCAGGGTGCATCTCTATTTTTTTGTTGATATCTCAGCGGCGGGCCCAAAACCAAAGTTTCCTTCATATTGAAGCCCAAAAGCGTTCAAAAGGGTTTTTTTTTGTGATAATTGGTTTTAAAAAACAAAAAAAGGAAAACTAAAAACAATGGCTTCTGGCTCAAGGGTGTCCTGAAAAATAAAAACACACAAGTTAAAATTATTCAGACCCAAAAACACAGTTCAACACATGACGTAAATACTAGGAATTATATCTCAGGCCCAATAGTACTTGAACCGTCCTGCAGTGCAGACATGACACCAGGATGCAGTGCTAGACTGACACAGGGTGACAGTGCTAGACATGACACCAGGAGACAGGCAGACAGACACCAGGATGACGTGCTAGACATGACACCAGGGTGACAGTGCTAGACATGACACCAGGATGACAGGCTAGACATGACACCAGGATGCGTGCTAGACAGACACCAGGATGACAGTGCTAGACATGACACCAGGATGACAGTGCTAGACTGACCCCAAGGTTTACAGTGCTAGAACATAACCAGGATGACAGTGCTAGACATGACACCAGGATGACAGTGCTAGACATGAACAGGATGACAGTCTAGACATGACACCAGGATGACAGTGCTAGACTTTACACCAGGATGACAGTGCTAGACTTTACCAGGATGACAGTGCTAGACAGGAACCAGGATGACAGTGCTAAACATGACACCAGGATGACAGTGCTAGACATGACACCAGGATGACAGTGCTAGACAGGACACCAGGATGACAGTGCTAGACATGGCACCAGGATGATAGTGATAGACATTACACCAGGATGACAGTGCTAGACATGACACCAGAATGACATCTAGACATGACACCAGGATGCCAGTGCTAGACATGAACCAGAATGACAGTGCTAGACATGACACCAGGATGACAGTGCTAGACATGACACCAGAAGGACAATTGCGGGCCCATACACCAGGATGACAGGTGCTAGAACAGCACCAGGATGACAGTACTAGACATGACACCAGGATGACATGATAGACATGACATAAGGATGACAGTGCTAGACATGACACTAGGATGACAGTATAGACATGTCACCAGGATGACAGTGCTGGCCATGACACCAGGATGACAGTGCTAGACATGACACCAGGCTGACAGTACTAGACATGACACCAGGATGACAGTATAGACATGACATAAGGATGACAGTGCTAGACATGACACAAGAATGACAGTACTAGACATGACACCAGGATGACAGTGCTAGACATGACACCAGGATGATGGCAGATGCTACTTAACCTTGACGAATCATAATTTAATGTATTGCTGTATAAGTTGGCATCAAGTCAGAGACGGTTTTGCACGTCAGGTAGTGATGCCGGCTGCCAACCTGAGACAATAGGCCAAAATACGTGGTTCGTTCTATTTATCTGTTCTAGGTCATACTAGTGAAGGAGTCATCTGCCTCCTTAGCTGCTATCTGCGTGACCCACTAATTCCTCCATTAACCTGACCTATCCTAACTTTTTCATGACTTATTTAACCCTAACGTAACCTAACCTGACCTTACCAAACCTATCATAACCTAGACTAGACTATCTAACCTACAAATGAGGTAATTCCAAGAAATTTGTTTAAACTATATGTAAACAAATCGAAAAAGAATTTTCGAGTCTGTGTTACTTTCAAAATCTGAAACAGCCTGCCACTGCACCTCCATCACATCTGAGTATTGGAGGCCCAGGAGGCGGGAAGGAGGTGAGTGGGGCCCCCCTGCTATTCTCCCCGCCCTTAGTGACTAGATTAATTTTTATGCTGGAGGCAATGGAGATGTCCTGTCTAAGGGCATTTGCAGTGTAAATATTATGCAGATAATTCGTAGTGTGGAAATTAGGAGGTGTGGAGTTACTAAAAGTATTAGAGGGCTGAAGGGGCTGTTGGTGGTTTGGTCATTTAAGAGAATGGATCAAGTAGAATGACTTGGAGAGCGTATAAATCTGTAGGGGAAGGAAGGCGGGGTAGGGGTCGTCCTCGAAAGGTTGGAGAGGGGGTAAAGGAGGTTTTGGGCGAGGGCTTAGACTTCAAACAAGAGTGCGTAGCGTGTTAGAAAGGAGTGAATGTAGACGAATGGTTTTGGGACCTGACGAGCTGTTGGTGTGTGAGCAGGGTAATATTTTGTGAAGGGATTCAGGAAATGGAAATGGGAAGTACAATGCCTGCACTTTAAAGGAGGGTTTGGGATATTGGCAGTTTAGAGGGATGTCTAAGTTGTCGTATCTGAGCGCCTCTGCAAAGGGTGATTATATATGAGTGAGGTGAAAGTGTTGAATGATGATGAAGTTTTTTTCTTTTTGGGTTTTCTTTCTTTTGGGTCACCCTGCCTCAGTGGTCACCCTGCCTCGGTGGTCACCCTGCCTCGGTGGTCACCCTGCCTCGGTAGTCACCCTGCCTCGGTGGTCACCCTGCCTCGGTGGGAGACCCTGCCTCTCCGTGGGAGACCCTGCCTCCCCAGTGGAGCCCTGCCTCGGGGGTCACCCCGCCTCAGTGGTCACCCCCGCCACGGTGGTCACCCTGCCTCGGTGGTCACCCCCCCCCTCGGTGGTCACCCTGCCTCGGTGGGAACCCTGCCTCCCGTGGGGAAACCCCGCCCGGGTGGGGAAACCCCGCCTCGGTGGTCACCCCGCCTCGTGGTCACCTGCCTCCCCTGGGAAACCCCGCCTCCCCGGGGGGGAAACCCCGCCCGGTGGTCACCCCCCTCAGTGGGGAAACCCCGCCCGGTGTCACCCGCCCGGTAACCCTGCCTCGTGGGGAAACCCCGCCTCGGTGGTCACCCTGCCTCGTGGTCACCCTGCCTGCGGTCACCCCCCGCCCCGGTGGGGAAACCCCCTCATGGTCACCCTGCCCGGTGGGGAAACCCGTGGTGGAACCCTGCCCGGTGGTCACCCCCCCGGTGGGGAAACCCCGCCCGGTGGCACCCTGCCCGGTGGCACCCGCCCCGGTGGCACCCTGCCCAGTAGGCTGCCGCGTAATTTATGACAAATCCTTTAAGGTAATTATTAACACGTTTTCAACTGTGGATTATCTAATTGTCAATTTATAAAAACTGTGCTTTTGTAATTTGTGGATACAGCGAAGTTATTATAGTTATTATTCTTCGTCTCCTTTCTTCATTTTCTTTCTTTCGTCTTCTTCTTCTTCTCCTCTTCTTCCATTCTTATTATTATTATTATTATTATTATTATTATTATTATTATTATTATTATTATTATTATTATTATTATTATTATTATTATTATTATTATTGTTGTTGTTGTTGTTGTTGTTATTAATTAGTAAAGTAGTCATTTTGTTAGTGGTGGAAGTGCTGAAGGTGGATTAGATTTTAGATTTTTGCCACCGAAGTGGCTAGTTTATTATTGCACTCCATATCCATCCTGTGGAGGGTAGTGCAAGAGCATATGGATACACAAAAGGCACTAGGCCCCAAAAGGGTTAACAGGAGTACATTTGGTTATATCCACAGTTCACTTATCTGTTACAATAAAGTTCAGGAAATTTGCTTAATATATCTGGTATCTTATTTTCACTAATAAAATATCCTGACATGTCATAAAGGTTATTATACCGTCTATCTCTATATTCCTCAATAGTGGTCAATTAAGTACAAAGTGTTCAAGATAGTGACCATAGGGTTGGCCACATTGCATTTGGCTTAATCATCATAAGCACTTGTAACCAAGCTAAGCCTGGCCACTACAACATCAGTCAGTCTGTTCACATTGCAAGTTGCTCCATTAACGTGCTTATCTTCCTTCATGTTATCATAGTATTTGTAGTACTGATTGTACTGGTAACAGAAGTAGTAATGTAATGCAGCAATGAAAGTGGTAGTAATAGTCGAGGTAGCAGCAGTAGTATTAAGTGTTGTTACTGTCGTTCATTTAGCATACCACCGTATGAAACTCCATGCTATGAGGTTTAACATATTCTTATGATTGTGGATAAGAGCCTCTTTTCAGACAGACTTGTGAAGCACTGGAAACATTCTCCACACACACGAGTTGTTAACGCCAAGTGTCAAGAACTGGTGGACGAACGTTTGTCAGACGTCGGATTCTGCCACCAAGAGTGCTCATGCAGGACCACCAGCGTCCTGGCGCTTACACCGGAACTACTCCAGGATATCCGTTGTCTGTCCACCTTGAGTATACAGATATAGGGCATAACGACAGTAGTTTGTTGGACTATGTATTGGTAGATAAAAGACTGATGGGTGGGCTTCAGGATGTACATGTTTATAGAGGCCACTGATATATCAGATCATTTTTTCGTTGTAGCTACAGTGAGTAAAAGTAGATAGGATACAAGGAGAATGGAATCAGCAAGTAAGAGAGAGGTGAAAGTTTATAAACTAAAGGAGGAGGCGGTTAGGGTAAGATATAAACAACTATTGGAAGAAAGATGAGCTACTGAGAGTATAGGCAATGAGGTTGATGAGTATGGGGTAGATATAAAAATGAAGTGTTAGGTGTTCAGCAGAAGTTTGTGGTTACAGGAAAGTGGGTGTGGGAGGGAAGAAGAGCGATTGGTTGAATAATAATAATAATAATAATAATAATAATAATAATAATAATAATAATAATAATAATAATAATAATAATAATGTCTTTATTTCTATAAATACATGTACAAGGTATACAGGCCTAGTTGACATCAATGACATGCTACTATATAGAAAGCCGCTTGTCATGCAGAGCATTTCGGGCAAATTAGGTCAGGTTTGTCCCAGGATGCGACCCACATCCAGTCGACTAACACCCAGGTATCCATTTTACTGATGAGAAACAAAGACAACCTGTGTAAAGAAACACGCCTAATGTTTCTACCCTCGCCGGGAATCGAACTCGGACCCTCGCCGTGTGAAACGACAGCTTTAGCCTGGGTAAAGAGAGTAGTAAGAGAGAAAAATTAGCATATTATGAAGTTTTTACTCTAACAGTAGAAGTGATGCAAGAGGGAGGAATATATGGAGTGAAAGAGAGTTAAAGAGAGTGGTGAAGGAATGTATAAGGAGAGCAAATGAAGAATGTGTAGAGATGCTATCAACAAATTATATTTGAGAATAAAAAAACAAATTTTGGAGTAATATTAATAAGTTGAGAAAACCTAGGGAATGAATGGATTTGAAAGTTAAACATAGAAGGAGAATTATTAGATGGAGAGTTAGAGGTATTGGAAAGATGGAGGGAATATTTTGAGGAACTGTGAAATGTTAAAGATAGGCTGTTTCGTGCATTAGGCAGCAAGGTAAAACATATTGTAGGAGTGAGGAAGAGCCAGTTGTGAGTGTGGGGAGGTGGGGCAGTGGATGGGAATGAAGAGGAAGTAAAGCAGCTGGGATTGATGGGATAAAGACAGAAATGCTAAACGGATGGGGATATAGTTTTGGAATGGTTGGTGCTTTTATTTAATAAATGTATGGAAAGTGGAAGATACCTTGGGATTGGCAGAGAGGGGCGTGCATAGTTCCTTTGTATAAAGATAAAGGGGACAAAGTGAGTGTAAAAATATAGAGAAATAAGTCTGTTGAGTATACCTGGTAAAGTGTATAGTAGACATTATTGAAAAAAAATTAGGTAAGATGGAAGCAGGATCTCAGATGACCAAGAGGCTTTAGGAAGGGTAGGGGTGTGTACACCAAGTGTTTATAATGAAACATAGGTGAACAGTATTTAGATATGGGTAAATAAGTTTTTGTTGCATTTATGGATTTGGAAAAGGCATTTGACAGGGTGTATAGGGAGCAATGTTACAAATGTTTGGAATAGATGGTAGGTTACTGAAAGCAGTGAAGAGCTTTTACGAGGATATTGAGGCTCAAGGTTAGAATATGTAGGAGAGAGATTATTTCCCGGTAAAAGTAGGCCTTAGACAAGGGATGTGTGATGTCACCATGGTTGTTCAATATATTTATAGATGGGGTTGTAAAAAGTGAATGCTCAGGTGTTGACAAGAGGTGTGGGGTTAAAAGATAAAAGAATCTAACACAAAGTGGGAGTTGTCACATTTGCTTTTGCTGATGACACTGTGCTGGGAGATTCGAACAAGTTACCAGAAGTTTGGTGGACAAGTTCGGTAGGAAAGAGTAATGAAAGATTGGATATCAGATTGGAGGAGGAGTATGGAGAAGTGAATGTATTCAGATATTTGGGAGTAGACTTGTCAGCAGATGAGTCTGAAAGACGAGGTGAATCATAGAATTGATGAAGAGGGAAAAGGTGGGTGGTGCAGAGAAGTCTGGGGGAGTCAAGGGCGTTATCCATGGAAGCAAAGGGAGTGTATGAGGTATAATTATACCAATGCCTTATGGGTGTGAAGCATTGATGGTGAATGTTGCAACAAGGAGAAGGCTGGAGGCAGTGGGAGATGTAGTGTATGGGGGCAATGTGAGGTGTTAATATAATGCAAAGAATCTAGTTTGGAAATTAGGAGGAGGTGCGGGGTTACTAAAAGTAGTATTCCGGGGGCTGAGGAGGGGTTGTTGAGGTAGTTCGGACATTTAGAGAGAGCTTGGACCGAAATAGATTGACTTGAAGAACATAAAATTTGTAGTGGAAGGAAAGGGTAGGGGTCGTCTTATAATAATAATGACATCTTTATTTCTACAAGGACATGTACAAGGTATACAGGCATAGCTGGCAATCAATGACATACTACTATATATAGAAAGTCGCTTGTTATGCTGAGCATTTAGGGAAAAGTGGAATCAGTTTTGTCCCAGGATGCGACCCACCAGTCGACTAACACCCAGGTACCCATTTTGCTGATGGGAACATAGACAACAGGTGTGAAACACGCCCAATGTTTCTACCCTCATAGAGAATCTAACCCGGACATCGCCGTGGTAGAAGCGAGCTTTAGCCACCAAGCCACGGGGCCACTGTTTGAGGGAGGGGATATAGGAGGTCTTGTGTGCAATGGGCTTGGACTTCCAGCAAGTGTGCATGAATGTGTTAGATAGGAACTGAGTGGAGACTAATAGTTTTTAAGACTTGATTTCGGTTGGAGTGTGAGCAAGTAACATTTTTGATATGTTGCAGTTTTTAAACTGTAATGTAGGCACACCTCTGGCAAGACAGTGATGGAGTGAATGATGATGAAAGTGATTATTGTTGTTTGGGTCATCCTGCCTCGGTGGGAAATTCCGTATGTGTTAATAAATAAATAAATAAATAAATAAATAAGGTCATTTTGTGATATGCTTAACTAATATAAAATTTGTGCTATTGTCATTCTTTGCAGGAATTACAATAGTAATATTTATGATATTAGTGTTGAGTTGTATATGTGTAGGATCGCCTAGTTTTATTATTAGGTGTAGTTTTATTTTGCTGTAAGGTTCATAAGATGCAATCTGCATTTCTCGATTTCCTAAACTTTATCCTATTAGTTGTGCTCAATAGGGTGTGACCTTCTCACCTGTGCCACATCTGTATGTCATTATTCATTGTTGTATGACACCATTTAACTATGCTTTTGTATGTGAGTAAACGATGTTCCTGTGATTATCGTTCATCCTCGCCAGTGTCTCAAGTTCCAGTAATAGTCTAGAGGGCTAGAGGACTAGAGAGGCTAGAGAGGACTAAGAGAGGGGCTAGAGAGGACTAGAGAGGGCTAGAGAGGGCGCCTCTCTGCCTCTCTGTATCATGTCACTGGTTCATATTTTATACGTAAGAAAGTAGAGTTCTGCATATGCCGTACTATTATACATTGTTTTTCATGTGTCCACGAGAGGGACCTTGGAAGTGGAGACATGCAATAAGCTATGCATCGACTTGGTGTCCCCAGATGGCAAAGCACGACTTGGTAATAACATGCACTGTAGGTCTCAAGCAATGAACTATAAGTTAAGCAATTATTTAAACATATTTCCTTTTCGGAAAAAGCAAGAAGGAAAGAAAAATGAAGAAGAAGAAGAAGTAGAAGAAAATGTATTAGGTAAATGAACACAACAGCAACTAATGATAGAGCTTGATCAAGCCTATACAAGGAGCACAAGATTACAAGCTGCATTGAATATGCAGAGTTGACATGGTAAAGGTGTGAGGCAGGGGATTAATAAAGAAGTAGTGGTATTATTATTATTATTAGTAGTAGTAGTAGTAAAGTAATAATAGTAGTAGTAGAACAGTACCAATAGTAATAGAAGCAGTAGTAAAGGTGATTTATTGCTGTCAGGTGACAGTGTTGTCTGTCATTTTAAAGGCATTTTAAGGAAGATGGTGAAACTGCCTTCATTCTCTTTAACAGTTTCTGAAACTGAGATTGATGCCATTTCTAGAATTTTTGTCTGCGGGTTCTGGTTCTTAATCAATAAGCAGGCATCATTCCATTTCCTCGATGTGGCTGGTAGTATTTCAGCGATGTACAAATGAATTATGATGAAGCATCGACATGTAGACGTGTTTGTCGAGACGTCTCTCTAGGTTTCCAGCACCTCACTCTGTTCCCTTTATATATCCTCTTTCGTCTTGGCCTTCGGAGAGTGAAACGTAGCCCCAATAAATGTTTCATAGTTGTTCTTATATCCATTTACCAAACATATACTACTACTACTATTACTACTACTACTACTACCACTATTACTACCACTACTACTACTACGACTACTGCTATTAATAATAATAATAATAATAAATTATTACTTCTGTGAATATGATAATGGTATACAGTATAGCAGGAGAATTTGCCACACAGAAGTGTGGAAAAAATAAAAAACCAAAGGAGAACCAGAGACATGGAAGAGAGAGAGGTAATCTTTACACAACAAGACGGGCAGCCAGCAACTTCTTCTGACTATACTCATCTCCAGAACATCAACTCATCTGAGATCATTTATTCCTAGGATGACTCGAGTCTGGAACACGTTCATACACCATTATGATATCAACGATATAATGTCAGTTGATCAGAGAAATTACCGGCCAACAGCTGGCTCAAGCTTCATCCTGTTCCATATTTGTTTGTCTCACAATAAAAGGCTTCAAATTAGGAGATATAGGTAATAGCTCTAGCTAGAAAATAAAGTTAGGAACCTTAACCTAAACATGAAACTCTGTGTAACACAGAAAAAAACATAAAAATTCTCACAGACGCTACGGGAAACAGAAAATAATAAAAATAGGTAAAACGGTGAATGTATTCCCGATATTTAAGTAGAGATTAAAGAAGAGCAGAACGAAAGAGGGATTTAAAAGAAGGAAGAATATGAAGGAAATTACAAAAAGAATGAGGCGCCTGTGGGTTCCATAGAGAATATAAACTCATAATACAGTGGCTGGAATAATTTTCCAGTAACCTGCATGTTACGGTGACCCCCGTGGCCTGGTGGCCAAAGTTCTCGCTTCACGGTGAGGGTCCGGGTTCGATTCCCGGCGAAGAGGTGGAAACATCCGGACGTGTTTTCTTACACCGGTTGTCTATGTTCACCCATCAGTAAAATGGAGTACCTGGTGTTAGTCGATTGGTGCAGGTCGCATCCTGGGACACTACTGACCTAATTTCCCAAGAAATACTCTGCACATATAATGGCTTTCTATATAGTAATATCATTGATGTCAGCTAGGACTGTATACCTTGTACATGTACTTGTAAAAATAAAGATATTATTATTACTATTATTATTATTATTATTATTATTATTATTATTATTATTATTATTATTATTATTATTATTATTAATTAATTAATTAATTAATTAAGAGGAATCTTCTAATGGCGTTTCAGTCCCTCTTGGACCATTGTCAAGTCATAAATAGGGTGAAAAGTAGAAGGGTTAAAGACAATATTGAATGGGACGGGAAAGAAGGGAGTAGTAGTAGTAGTTGTGGTAGTAGTAGTTGTGGTAGTAGTAGCTGTGGTAGTAGTAGTTGTGGTGGTAGTAACTAGTTGTGGTAGTAGTAGTTGTGGTAGTAGTAGTTGTGGTGGTAGTAGTAGTTGTGGTAGTAATGGCTATTAGTAGTAGTAGTTGTGGTGGTAGTAGTAGTTTACATTATTAGTAGTTGTGGTAGTAGTAGTGGTGGTAGTAGTAGTGGTGGTAGTAGTAGTAGTTTTGGTAGTAGTAGTAGTTGTGGTAGTAGTAGTAGTAGTTGTGGTAGTAGTAGTAGTAGTTGTGGTAGTAGTAGTATTAGTGGTGGTAGTATTAGTAGTACTGGTGGTAGTAGTAGTTGTGGTAGTAGTAGTAGTAGTAGTTGTAGTAGTAGTAATGGTTATTTGGTAGTAGTAGTTGTGATAGTAGTAGTTGTGGTAGTAGTAGTTGTGATAGTAGTAGTTGTGGTAGTAGTGGTGGTGGTAGTAGTTGTGATAGTAGTAGTAGTTGTGGTAGTAGTAGTTGTGGTAGTAGTAGTAGTTGTGGTAGTAGTAGCAGTTGTGGTAGTAGTAGTAGTTGTGGTAGTAGTAGTTGGCAGTAGTAGTAGTAGTTGTGGTAGTAGTTGTGGTGTAGTAGTTGTGGTAGTAGTAGTAGTAGTAGTTGTGGTAGTAGTAGTAGTTGTAGTAGTTGTGGTAGTAGTAGTAGTAGTTGTGGTAGTACTAGTAGTAGTTATGTGTGTTAGTAGTTGTGGTAGTACTAGTAGTAGTTGTGGTAGTACTAGTAGTAGTTATTGGTAGTAGTAGTAGTTGTGGTAGTACTAGTAGTAGTTGTGGTAGTACTAGTAGTAGTTGTGGTGATAGTAATAGATGTGGTAGTTTGCTTGAGGTTTGCCTTTAATGTCCGGTCTGGGTCTTTTCCAGTTGGTGACTCGGCCTTGGCTCCCCTATCTCGGGAGTATCTTGACTAATGTCTTCCATGGGAAGAGGTACAGAAGTACCTCTTCATTGTCTGCGACCAATTGTTCCCAGGCCTAGCCCCCATTCCCCGCCCTCCCCACTGGGCTCAAAGGGAGAAGCGTTGGACTGCCACTAACCCCGCCCCACAGGGCTCGAAGGGTGTGGCCAGCTGCATGTGTAGACGATGTCAAGAGATGCAAAGGCAGGAAAGCAGTACAGGATCCCTACCAGACCACACCCCACCTCTGGGCCGCAGCCCGAGGGCTGGGAAGCCCAGGGATTCCCTTGCTGTGTGTGCTGACTGCTGCTGCTTCACTTGTCCGTTGCGACCTCGTAGTAGTAAAAGTTGTAGTTGTAGTTTGTAGAAGCAGTAGATTTATTATTACTATTAATATTAGTTGTACTAATAGTTGTTGTAGAAGCAGTAGTAGCAGACATTACATACGATAATTCTATTATTACCACTAATTCAACTGTCGCTGCCAATACTATTTATTATTCAACTACTACCCAGCGCCTCTACTACTACTACTTCTACTATTGCCACTGCTTCAGCTTACTACTAGAACATAAGAACATAAGAAAGAAGAGACACTGCAGCAGGCCTACTGGCCCAAGCAGGAAGTAGGTCCAATTCTCATATTAGTAAGCCAATGCCTTAACCTAGTCAGGTCAGATCACATTCACTTAAGGAGGAGCACGGCATGTGACCTAGCGTACAAGCTAGTCAGATCAAACTCCCACCCACCCACACCCACTCATGTATTTATCTAACCTATTTTAAAACAACACAACGTCTTAGCTTCCATGACGGTACTCGGGAGTTTGTTCCACTCATCCACAACTCTATTACCAAATTACCAAACCAGTGCTTTCCTATATCCTTCCTGAATCTGATTTTCCAACTTAAAACCATTGCTACTATTACTATTTCTACCATTCCTACTGCTATTACCACCACCACTACTACAACTTCATCCCTTCTGAAGCCAAATGGCAGATGGCTTGGAGGTCCACACCCTCCATTTTCAAAAGCACCGTTAAAAAACATCTTATCTCACTTACGCACTCAACCGGTAGCTAACCACATAAACTACTTTATCCACAGTAAAATACACTTATTGATATCTGTGATTCCCTTAATTTGCACATGACTAACCAAAATTCTAATACAACATTGTTTCTTAATTCTTAAGCTAGTCATAAGTTTGCCTAAGACACTCCAATATAGAAACGGCATTATGCCAATACCATTAATATATAAACTAATTGCTAAATTCTTAAATGTTTAAATTTCAGTACCTCAATTTTGTAACCCTCAATTTGTAAGCCTAGTTAATCACTACAATTACCTAACCTAAATATCAGTATAATCATTGTGTCACTATTGAGTAAGACCTATCATAAGACTGCCTGAAAAGCCTAGGCATACCTATGCATTTTGATTGAGAGGAGCTATCTACTTCTTCATAGAAAAACAGAAGACTTTTTCCCTTACCCTCCAGTCCCTCCATCTACTGCCGGTATGAAAACAAGGGAAAAATATTCCATACCTTACTGGAAGAATGGCATGATTTACAGGAGAATGAACAGGATAGAAGATGAAGGTTAAAACTACCCTCTACTAAAGTAGTACTGCCTATCCTAAACTATTCGTGCTACTTTACTGCCAGTCACAGAACCCTGTGCAACAGTGGTTCTACTTCTGTTACCACCAGTTCTGTTGTGACTATTATAAAGTGCGTGATGTGGAGGAGAGAAAAAATGGGAGGTGAAAAGGACAGTATTGTGTGTGTCACAGGGTGAGCATCAGCAGTACTGATGGTCTATAATTCCCAAGTGTGTCAAAGACACTTTTTTGTCTCAAGACGTGACACAAGAGTGATCATTTGAAACAAAATAATACTGTACATTCTTCTGTTCTACTGTTGTTGTTTTTGTTTCCGTGTTGCTGCTGCTGATCTGCCCCGCTGTGCTGCTACTACGCTGTTGCTGCTGCTCTGCTGTTCTCTGCTGCTGCTGTTGCTACTGCCCGCCCTCTTCTACTATTACTACTACTACTACTACTACTACTACTACCACTACTACTCTAAAAACTACTACTACTACTAATAATAATAAAAAAGCAATAGTAATAATGTACAATTTAATATTTATATAATAATTTTGAGGTACTGTTGAATGTTTGCGTGTAGTAGCACTAGTGTGTGTCTGGGTGTACTCACCTATATGTGTGGTTGCAGGGATCGAGTCAAGCTCCTGGCCCCGCCTCTTCACTGATGCTACTAGGTCCTCTCTCCCCCTGCTCAAGAGCTATATCATACCTCGTCTTAAAATATGTATGGTTCCTGCCTCCACTACGTCACTTTCTAGGCTATTCCACTTCCCGACAACTCTATGACTGAAGAAATACTTCCTAACATCCCTTTGACTCATAGGAGTCTTCAAATTCCAATTTGACCCCTTGTTTCTGTGCCCCTCTGGGAAAATCTTGTCTCTGTCCACCTTATTTTTTCCTCGCAGTATTTTTTTATGTCGTTATCATGTCTCCCTAACCCTCCTGTCCTCTAGTGTCGTCAGGCCGATTTCCCTTAACCTTTCTTCTAGGACAATCCCTTAACTCTGGGACTAGTCTTGTTGCAAACCTTTTTCACTTTCTCTAATTTCTTGACGTGTTTGACCAGGTGTGGGTTCCAACTGGTGCTGCATACTCCAGTATGGGCCGACGTATATGGTGTCAGAGTCTTGAACGATTCCTTGTGAGGTTTGGAAAGCTATTCTTAGGTTTGCCCCGCCGCCCGTATGTAGCAGTTATCTGATTGATGTGTGCCTCATGAGATGTGCTCGGTATTATACTCACCCCAAGATCTTTTTTCCCTTTAGTGAGGTTTGCAGTCTTTGGCCACCCAGACTATCTCTGTCTGCGTCTTCTTTGCCCTTCCCCGATCTTCATGACTTTACATTTGGTAGGGGTTTTAAAATTTAAGGAGCCAGTTACTGGACCAGGCTAGCCTGTCCAGGTCTCTTTTAGTCCTGCCTGATCCTCAACTGATTTTTCTTCTCATTAACTTCACATCATCTGCAAACAGTGACACTTCTGAGTCTATCCCTTCGTGTGTCTGTGTCTGTGTGTGTATGCATGCTCTCCTCTTTTACTCATGTGACTGAGAGGTCAAGTCTCCACTCCTGGCACCACCTCTCTGCTGGCCTTATAGGGTCCCTGTTTCGTGGTTTGAGGCCTAATCTCTGTTCTTAAAGCTATGAATAATCTTACCTCTACCACGCCACTGTCCAGATCGTTCTTCCTGACATCCCTGTGACTCATCTGTGTTTCAATTTCCAGCTGTGCCTTACGTTTCTGTTCCCGTCTCTCAAACAATTTGTTTTTGCCCAATATCATATCCCTCAGGCCATTTATCCTCTAACATCATCAGGTTAAGCTTGTATAAGCCTCCTCGGCCCCTAGCAATCTCTGGGACAAAGTTTTTGTTGTAAATCTTTGCTCTTTCCCCATTTTTCTTTAAATGCTCGATCAGATATGGGTTCTATGTCGGTGCTGACATAAGTGTATGATTGCTTGTTTATGTTTTTGGGAAGTTAGTCTTAGATTTGCCAGACGGGGTTTGCCCCGGGGTTAAAAATTCGAACGAAATCTTATCTCATCTCTTCTCCTTGAGAAAGGGTTTTTCACCCTTTTTCCCCTCGGCCAGTATTCGGTTTGCGACCCTTGCCCAACTCCAGTCTTCTAACGTTAGTGTGGTTTTAAACTCTAATAACCACCTGTCAGACCAGACCCTGTAGACTGCCCGCTCCATTTATTGTCGTTCATAGTTCTCACCTGCTTGTATTCTCCTCATTAGTTTCACGTCATGTTATGTCATTCCCTTGTGTCATCAGTGAAGGCTCTTGACTCACAATAAATGTAACAATATGGATGCTCAAACATTCGGAAAAAGAATTAATAAAATTGTTATGGATTCATCTTGTTCACTTTTTTGATAAACTAATATGTTAGCTGAAAAGTACCCTCAAGGAAAATTATGAATATAAATTGGTGTGTATCTAGCATTACGAATAATACTAAGTAAATAATTCAACTGAATGCTATATTAATGCAATTAAAAAGCCTGAGTATGTCGTTCACGTGCACAAGAAATAGTAGGGGTTTCCCATTGATCCATTGGAAACCCCCCCCCAGTCTAACAAGCCTTTCCCACCCTTTTATCTGATAATCCCCTTTTTTCCCCTGACGTGTATTCCCAGGGGTTTGGGTGATCCCTTCCCGGGTTTTTGTGTGTTTGTGTGTGTACTTCCCTAGTTGTGGTTGCGGGGTCAAGGCACAGCCCCCTCCCCTGCCTCTTCTGGTCGCTACTAGGTCCCTTTTCCCTGCTCCATGAGTTTTTCATACCTCTTCTTAAAGCTATGTATGGATAATGCCCCCACTACATCACTTCCCAGATTATTCACTTCCTGACAACTCTGTGACTAAAGGGAAATACTTCCTAACGCCCCTGTGATTCATTTTTGGGAACATTCTTCTCTCCAACTAATTCCCTTCAGTTTTTTTATGGGCGTTATCATTCCCCCCCTATCTCTCCTTTTAGTGTTCAGTCGATTTCCTAACCTCTCCTTGAGGAAAACCCCTTAGCTCCGGGACTAGTTTTTTAAAACCTTTTGCACTTTCTTTAATTTCCTTACGAGCTTGGCTAGGTGTGGGGTCCAAACTGGTGCTGAATATTCCAATATAGGCCTAACATACTCGGTGCACAGGGTTCTGCAGTCTGTCCAGACCCCTTTTTGTTTCTCCCTGGTCCTCCTCCGATTGAATTCTTCTCATCTTCCATCATCTGCAAACGGGACGGTCTGGACTAACCCGCTCGTCACAGGCGCCCACTCTGACACCTCGTCCCGTACCTTGACTCATGATGTCTTCCCGACAGGTATTCCCAATCCATTGCATTGCCTTTCCCGTTTCCCCGCCTGGTCCTCCAGTTTATGACTAATCTCTTGTGTGGAACGTAAAAGCCTTCCCTACAATCCAAGAAAATGCAATCTACCCACCCCTCTCTTTCTTGTCTTACTGCTGTCACCCCGTCATAGAACTCCAGTAGGTTTGTTACACAGGATTTCCCGTCCCTGAAACCGTGCTGGTTGTCATTGATAACTCGTTCCTTTCTAAGTGTTCCACCACTCTTCTCCTGAAAAAATCTCTCCCGCTCTGCATACTATATATGTCAGTGACACTGGTCTATAGTTTAATGCTTTGTGTTTTTTCTCTTTTTTTTTTTTAAAAATTTGGGGTATTTTGCTGTCTTCCATCCTCATGTCGCCCTGTTTCGAAAGATGTTTAAGATTGTTGTTATAAATAGCGCCTTTTTTTCCAGGACCCATGAAGAGATGTCATCTGGCCCCATCGCCTTTGAGATATCAGCTCCTCAGCAGCCTCTTCAGTTCTTCCTCAGTTGTATGTATCCCAAAACTTGATGGTGTACCCCACCTCTCCGTCTTTCTGGAGTCCCTTCTGTCTCCTCTGTGAACACTTCTTTGAATCTCATGTTGAGTTCCTCACATACTTTTCGTCGTTTCTTGTGATCTCCCTAATTCCTTCCTCAGCCTGATTACCTGGTTCTTGACTGTTGTTTTCCTCCTGATGTGGCTGTACATCAAACCGGATCAGATTTGGCTTTGCTGCTATGTCATTTCATTGCGCAAATTCATTTTTTGGTTACGACTGCTCTCCTTATTCTCGCCCCTTTGTTTTGACCTCTCTACACCTTTGGGTGAACCAGGGGCTCATCCTGGCCTTCTCGTTATTTCTGTTACCCTTTGTTCAATCTCTTCTCAGCTTCCTTGCTATTGTTGTCACTATTCCATCCCTCTCATTTACTGACTTCCCTGCCAGTGCTCTGTCCCCTGCTTTGTGCAGGAAATTCTTCATGCTTGTGTAGTCCCCTTTCTTTAGTTTGGCTTCATTCATCCTGCCCTTCCTGCTTCCCTCCCACTTGTAACTCTACTATGATTCGAACTCCAGAAACCCTGTTTCACTGGCCCCCAGGGTCTTCCGTATCGATTCCCCAATATCTGCACTACTCAAGGTGAATACTAGGTCCAGTCTTGCTGGTTCGTCCTCTCTCTCTCTCTCTCTCTCTCTCTCTCTCTCTCTCTCTCTCTCTCTCTCTCTCTCTCTCTCTCTCTCTCTCTGGTAGTGTCTACGGGTTGTCATGAGGTTTTCCGTCCACCTCCATCATCTTAGCCCTCCACGTTTCTGGGCCCCCATGTGGCTCCCGGTTCTCCCAAATCAATTTCTTTGTGACTGAGTCACCCATGATCAGTAACTTTGCCCTGCTCCCTGAGCCCTTCTGACCCCGGCCAGTGTGTCCCATCCCCCTGTTACTCTCATCATATTCTTGCATTGGCCTCCTGCTGTTCTGTGGTGGTTATACACCCACTGCAATTACCACCTTGGGACCTGCAGACTGAAGTGTTCCTATTATGTAGTCTCTTGCTTCTCCTCTGTCTCCTCTCTCCAGCTCATCAAAATCCTTTGTGTTTGATGAGCAGTGTCCTCCTCCACCCTCTGATCCCTCTGTCTTTCCTCAGGATCTGATATCCCTTTGGGAAAAAGATGGCATCTGTTATCATTCCTGTGAGCTTGGTTTGGTGAGAACATGATGTCTGGTGATGCCTCTTTAATTCTTTTTGCCCTCCTCCCACTTATTCGTTATTCCATCAGCGTTGGTGTCCATACCTTCAGTTTCCTCTCCAACACTGTTCTGGGGTCTGGGGGGGTGGGGCCCTGGCAGTGTGGTGTGGGATTCTGGCATAGTGTGGGGTAGGGGTGTAAGTGTGATGTTGGGATAGCATGCTTGGTTGTGGGGTTACAGTATGGTTCTGTGTGTTTTTGTGCTTGTTGCTGTGCCAGGCTCTGGTTGTCCTCTCTGCTCTGTCCTTGTCTATCTTCCAAACCCCTTTCGTTTCTGTGTTTTCTCCCTCAGCTGCTGTCGTTCTGTTCTCGATCTGTCACAGTCTAGGAACACCCTCTTGTTATGTTAAAATTCCTTCAGCCATGTTTTCTCTTCGGGATCTGTTTCACACCATTTCTGTTGAAAATCAGTTTGACGGGCCGATTTCTCCCCTTCATCCTTCAATTCTCTGAAAATTTACTATCTAAGTATGTCCTCCTTGCCTATTTCTTTGATTTTTTCAATCTACTTTTTTTTCTTTCTGCCATTTTTCTTTTGTGTTCTCCTTCGTTCCCCCAAGCCCATGAAAAAACACTATTTCCCCTCCCCTCCCCCCATTGCCTTTCCCTCTGTGTCTCTGGGTCCTGTTTGTACATAGCCATTGTCTCTCTTTTTTTTTCCTGGCTCTTGGTGGCATGGTCGTCCCTCTGCATGGAACCTTTCACCTTCTCTCCTTCCCCCCTCACTTACTGCTATCCCTGCTTCTAACAGCTCCCCCCATACATTCCTTGGCCTTGTTGGTACACTGATAGGGCCTAGCATAAGTCTTGTCTCTTTTCCCTTTTTGTTTAATAGGGAAATACCTGCTTCAGATGCCATGTGTCCTCTGGGCAAAAGCCCAAAAACTCACTTCAGCATTTCCTCATATTCTGGGTCCTTTTCCCGGCTTCTGCAGCTTCAGCTTGTGACTCCCAATTCTTCTTCTCTCTCCATCCTCTTCTCCATTTTTTACAGAAAGCTCACCTAGTTTGCTTGTTCTATCCTTTTACATTGCTCTTATCCATTCTTCCTTTCAGGACCATCTTCCTCTGATCCTAGTGCCTTTGACTTCCCTCTGAGCCCCATTTTTTTTGGGTTAGTTTTTTTAGTGTGTGTGTGTGTGTGTGTGTGTGTGTGTGTGTGTGTACTCACCTAGTTGTGGTTGCAGGGTCGAGTCACAGCTCCCGGCCCCCCTCTTCCGGCACTACTAGGCTACTCTTCCTGCTTCATGAGCTTTATCATACCTCCTCTTAAAGCTATGTATGGATCCTGCCTCCCTCTACTTCCCAAGACTATTCCGTTCCTGACAACTCTGTGACTGAAGAAATGCTTCCTAACATCCCTGTAATTCATCTGAGTCTTCACCAACTGTGACCCCTTGTTGATGTGTCCATCTCTGGAACATCCTGTCTCTGTCCACCTTGTAAATTCCTCTCACTTTTTTATGTCGTTATCATTCCCCAAATTTCTCCTGTCCTCAGTGTCGACAGGTCGATTTCCCTTAACCTCTCCTCGTAGGACATACCCCCTTTGCTCTGGGACTAGTTTTTTTGCCCAACTTTTTGCACTTTCTCTGTTTCCTTACATATTTGGCTAGGTGTGGGTTCCAAACTGGCGCTGCATCTCCAATATGGGCTAACTTCACAGTGTCAGGGTCCTGAACGATTCCTTATAAAGATGTTGGAATGCTGTTCTTAGGTTTGCTAGGGCGCCCGTATGCTGCAGCAGTTATTTGGTTGATGTGCGCCTCAGATGTGCCTGGTGTTATACTCACCCCGGTATCCTTTTCCTTGAATGAGGTTTGTAGACTCTGGCCCCTAGACTGTACTCCGTCTGGGGTTTTTTCTTTGCCCTTCCTAATCTTCTTTTGACTTTGCACTTGGTGGGTTGAACTTCAGGACCCAAAGTTGCTGAACCAGGCCTGCAGCCTTTCCTTATCCCTTTGTAGTTCTGCCTGGTCCTCATCTGATTGGATTCTTCTCATCAACTTCACATCATCTGCAAACAAAAACACTTCGAGTCTATTCCTTCCGTCATGTCATTCACAAAATACAAGAAACAGCACTGGTCCTAGGACTGACCCTGGGGAAACCCCCGTATTACAGGCACCCACTCTGACACCTCGCCACGTACGATGACTCGCTGTTTTTTTCCCTGACAGGCATTCCTTGATCCATTGTAGTGCCTTCCCTGTTATCCCTGCCTGGTCCTCCAGTTTTTGCACTAATCTCTTGTGTGGAACTTTGTCCCCTTCTTGCAGCCCAAGGAAATGCAATCTACCCACCTCTCTCCCTCTTGTCTTACTGCTGTCACCCTGTCATGGGAACTCCAGTAGGTTTGTGACAGAGGATTTCCCGTCACTGAAACCGTGCTGACTGTCGTTGATAAGCTCATTACTTTCCCAAGCCATACCACAGGTGAGGTTAGAACCCTCGATCAGAGAGTCTCAAAACTCCAGACCGTTTTGAGACTCTCTGATCTTTCTAATCATCGGGGTTAATTTTTCCCTCGTGTCATTACAATTTCGTGACTCATTACTTTCTAGGTGTGTGTGTATACTCCCCTAGTTGTGTGTGTTTTACTCACCTATTTGTACTCACCTATTTGTGGTTGCGGGGGGTCGATACATAGCTCCTGGTCCCGCCCCGCCTCAGTGTGTGTGTGTGTACTTACCTATTTGTGGTTGCAGGGTCGATATTCATCTCCTGGCCCCGACTCTTCACTGATTGCTACCAGGTCCTCTCTCCCCCTGCTCTTAGCTTTATCATCCTCGTCTTAAAACTATGTATGGTTCCTGCCTCCACTACATCACTTGCCAAACTTTTCCCACTTCCTGACAACTCTATGACTGAAGAAATGCTTAATAACATCCCTTTGACTCATCTGAGTCTTTTTTCCCAATTGTAACCCCTTTTTTTGTGTCCCATCTCTGGAACATCTTGTCTTTGTCCACCTTATCTATTCCTTGCAGTTTTTTTTGTATGTCGTTTTCATGTCTCTCTAACCTCCTGTCCTCCAGTGTCGTCATGCCGATTTCCCTTAATCTTTCTTCGTAGGACATTCCCCTTAGCTCTGGAACTAGCCTTGTTGCAAACCTTTGCACTTTCTCTAATTTCTTGGCGTGCTTAACCAGGTGTGGGTTCCAAACTGGTCTGCATACTCCCAAAATGAGCCTGACGTTGTAAGAGTCTTGAACGATTTCTTACTGAGGTATCGGAACGCTATTTCGGGTTTGCCAGGCTCTCATATGCTCACCAGTTATCCTGGGTTTATGTGTGGTTCCCGGGGACGTGCTCGGTATTATACTCACCCCCAAAATCTTTCTCCTTGAGTGAGGTTTGCAGTCTTTGGCCACCTAGCCTATACTCTGTCTGCGGTCTTCTTTGCCCCTTTCCCGATCTTCATGACTTTGCATTTTGGGGGGGTTAAAATTTGAGGCCCGTTGTTTGGGCCAGGTTCCCGCCTGTCCAGGGCTCTTTGTGTCCTGCCCGATCCCCATCGTTTAATTTCCTCATTAACTTCACATCATCTGCAAAGGGACACTTCTGAGTATCCCTTCCTCAAAATCATTCATATACCAAAAATAGCACTGGTCCTAGGACTGACCCCTGTGGCCGCTCGTCACCGGCGCCCACTTGATACCTCTTTACCATGACTCGTTGTTCCTCCCCGTCAGGTATTCTCTGAAACCATTGCAATGCCCTTATTTTTATCGTGCCTGATCTCTAAACTTTGCACTAATCTCTTGTGAATTTTCAAGGCCTTCTTGCAGCCCCAAAAAAATGCAATCAACCCCCCCCCTCTCCTGTTTTTTCGTTCCTTGTCATAAAACTCCAGTAGGTTTTACACAGATTTCCTTCCATTTCGTGCTGGTTGTCGTTTTTTCTTGTCCTTTAGGTGCTCCCACTCTCCTCCTGATAATCTTTCAAAAACTTTGCATACTATACACGTCAGTGACACTGGTCTATAGTTTATGCTTTGTTTCTGTCTCCTTTCTTAAAAATGGGGGCTACTTTGCCCTTCCATACTCAGGTAGTTGCCAGTTTCAAAAAAATGTGTTGAAAATTGTGGGTTTGTGGCACCAAAGGTCTCTGCTCCTCTCTAAGGACCCCCGGAGAGATGTCGGTCCCTGCCTTTGGGGATCAAGGTCACTTGCAGCTTCTTCACCTCCTCCTCATTGTGTGTATTTTATCCCTTTTGGTATTCCCTTTTGTGTCCCCCCCTGTTCTGCTTCCCCGAATCCTTTCTGTCTCACTGTAAATACTTCCCCTTTAAAACTCTGTTGAGCTCCTCACATACTTCTTGGTCGTTTCTTGTGAGCTCCCACCTTCTTTCCTCACCTGATTACCTGGTCCTTGCTTTGTCTTCCTCCTGATTGGTATAAAAAGTTTTGATCAACGACTTTCGATGCTATTTTTTTTTGTTTT